>CAXKVX010001433.1:0-58903 GCA_964058865.1 Eleocharis quinqueflora
TCAATTTATGATTGCTAAAAATTATACTAATAAAACTAAGTCTTAATGCGGAAGCTCAATATTATCAAGAATAGATACAATTCAATCAATTGGTTCACACAATTGCTAATAAAAAACTTTGATACCATATCGATAGTTATATCATATCACTTTATTTCAAATGATATAAAGTATAAATTATAATTGATACAATTTATATGCTTAATAATAACATATAATAGTAACTTGTTATCACAAAATACATTTTCAAAGACTAATATATTGAATAATTCATAAGCAAGTATCTTAATAGTTCAGAAGTACAAAAGAAAAAAAAAGACACATACAATGTTTGAACCTTCAAGAAGTACAAGAATCTACTCATGCCTCTTTCAGCATCTCCACATCTTCAATGTGTGACAACAAGTTCTTGTCTACCGTAGCCTTCAACACGAACAATGCTTGACCAACATTCACCTTCCATTGCTTGTATGCACGGATCGAGTTTGGCGACGGCTCGATCTCAACACCACCTACAATCTCCCACGAATCCTGACTTTGCAAATACAACTTAATGCACGTGCTCAAATCTCTATAGTTATAATTGTTTAACGTCTCTATCAAACTACTCATACTACTTAAATCTGACATTACGACACTACGACAGAATAACGACACTAACATACACAAATTACCTAGTTCGGATCAATGACCTAACAAGACCTAACTAGCTCTAATACCATTTGATTTTAGACACAATATATTATAACACTAATACTTAAATTAATATTACAATACTACTACAGCTCTAACATACATAACACTACAACACAAGAACTAACTACTAACTATACTACTACAACTATCTTAGAATCTAACCACTACATTTCTACTAGAGAGGTGAAATTAGACTTTGTGGCTTACTTGATTCTTACACATCTAGTCAAGAGTCCTATTTATATTTGTGTTAAGGAGGTAGAGGACACTCTACAATTATTATACAATATCTAGATATTATTTAGAAACATTCTAAAGATGTTCTAGCATATTTAGATATTTTTTAGAAAATTTTTAGAAATTTTGATTTCTTAAGCATGATAGCATTTTATAGAAACTTGAGCTTTATTTGATGTTCAGCGCTGACTTTCAACATTTTGCTTTTGGATGACTAAGTTTTTTATTTTCTTTCTCTACAAAATTTTAACATTGTTATTAACACTATCAAATTAAAAAAATGAATTATAGTATAATCAATGTCTCATAATTAATAGAGTGAAATTAAGGTGTTTACGACAAGACCCTCATCTCCATTCTAAAAAAAAATGATGAATCCAGAGATGTTTTCGTAATTAAATTTCAGTCAATGCGATTTTTTTTTATGTTTTGACATTTGTCAAATTGAATATAAAAATGGTGTAATTAGTTCTTTAGTGCGTTGATAAGGTGATATAATATTTAGCAACAACTATTTTACCATCGCAGTTGCATATTTCGTCAGTCAATATTTAATATAATTTTTACTAAAAAACAAATTTCAGGCGATGATTGCATTGATTCATGTATCAGCGATGCAGCATCACGTAAAATGAGCAGTAGGTTCTGTTACTTGAATTGCAATGTTTAAATTTGTACAATGAAGAAAATCAGAAAGAACCGTACAATAAATTACTGAAAATCGCATAAATTTCATGGAAGTAGCGTGGGAAAAAGGTTCGAGAAAAATGGTGAAAGAAATTTTGTAACAGCGTGCAAAGACAGGACCAAACAAACAAAAGCGAGACGTGAATAGATAGATAGAGAGAAGCGAAAGCAAAACCAGAGAAACAAGCAACCTCTTCAATGGCTGTATGCTCATGACAAACAATGCATGCGCATTGATGGGATGTGTACGCTGATGAAATTCATTACCATGCATAGTGTTGATGTTTTAGCTAGTAATTGTATTTTTCTGTGCAATGTCAAATTCTATTCGGTGTAGTGATGAGATACAAGATTTTCATGAAGAATGTCTGAGGTTCAAGTTTCGTTCGAGTCTATTTTTAAGGAGGTTTTCAAGTTTATTTTCTGATTTGTTTGTGAGTGTGTGTTGTGCGGGCAATGAATAAAAAAAATTGTATTTTGCTCATAATATTTTTCATTTTTTTTTTGTTTCTGGAAAAGAAGGGACAAGCATGCGGTCATAATAAAAAGCAAGATTCCCATAAATGCATTTACGAAGGGTAGTCTTTGGTCCCTTTTATCATTTTGATTTGTTGGCTAAAGTATCATATGTAATTATTAACGAGTGATGACTATGTGTCGAATGGTTTTAAAATGAATGTTCTTTTGTTTTTTCAGATGCCGAGTAGGGGTGTAAATGGATATAAAATATGGATTATGGTTAGGGCTGCAAGAAAAATTCGTAATTTCTAATTCGTTCGAGTTCGATTCGAGAAAAGTTCGAAATTAGTTCGTTCGATTTCAGTTCGAAATTAATTTAAATCGAATCAAACTAGTTCGAAATGATTTTGAATCAAACTCAAACTAGAACCGGTTCGTTCGAAACTGTTCGTGAACTAAAACAGTTCGAATCTTGAGAGATCTGAATCATCAGATGATATCGAGACTATTGATATATATGTAATCTATGCTACGAGTTCGTTCAAATTAGTATCAAATCAAACTCAACACAGTTCGTTCGAATTTGTTCGCAAACTATATAGTTCAAATGTTGTTGATATTTTTCTCTTCCTTTCTCAACTACATTATTTACTTTACTTTCAATTTCATTAGAGATAGTTCATGCATTTTTAATGCATGCAGTTTCATCTTTATTCAGATACTCTCTAGTTAGTTCATAAACACATTTGAAACAATGTAAAAACAGACTTAAAACAACTAATATAAACACTTCTTTCAACTAGTTTGAACTATTGTTTTATTTAATCTGCACCACATGCATTATGTGCAAAACATTCAAGATAATATGTAGGACATAAACAAAAGAATACGAGAAATTCTTTTCATTTTTATCTGATTTTGACTCATTGACTTTTCTTTTTTTAGTAAAGTTAGTCAGGAAGACGAAAATAGCGAACATAGATTGGAAGACTATTATAAGATCTTTACATAATAAATAAATTCAATATGATCTCCGACTGATTAGGTGCTGGGCAGGGGCGGATTCGGAATTTCCGTCAGGGAGGGACAAGATCTATCATTTTTTTCAGGAAGAGACAAAATAATGCACATTTTTAAATATACATGATTATTTTGCAAAAAAAATTAACAAATCGTATAAATACACAAACTTTTTATTTTGCAAAAAAAAATTTCAAAATGATGCGGCTCATCACTTCATGTAGTTCCGTCCTGATGCTGAGTCTTTTGACCGTTGAGAGTTTTTGGAAGTGTTTGAAAATAAAAAGGAAATGTGAAAAAGAAGCATAGGATCTGAAAGCGTCGACTACAGCACCAACAGCACCAGGTCCATACGGAAGTACTCCATTCTTAAATCTACTGGAGAGGATAACCGAAATCAAATTGGTTTGAGAAATAGTTTACATTGAATGAGCTTGCGTTCACATTCTAGACTGAAGGAAACGGATCCTCTGTCGTAATTTTGATGTCAGAATTTTGTTATTGAAGAACTCACAGATGAGATTAATAAAATAATGAAATTCGTTTGAATTAAATTATGGTCGTTCAGATTGAAGGCAACATTATTAATTTCGAACAGAGATATACTGAAAAGTTAATAGTAAAAAACAACTGTTTGATTTGTAAAAAAATCATACAAAAGAAATACCAATGTGAATAATAATACCAATTTGAATAATATATTTGCAATACGGTTATTATTTTGAGAAAAAGGAGGAATCTATTATATAATTGTAAATTTGAACTGAGGAGTCGAGTCTAGTAATTTGATTCGTTGGATATAATAAATGATTCAGATTGAAAAATAAGATCCTACATTTAAGAAGAAATATGAAATGTATGTGATCTCAATCCTTGCAATTACAAAATAAATCTATATTCTTAGATTGGGGCCAAATCGAAGAAGAGAAGGCAACCTCCAAAAATAAAGTATGTTATTTAAAAGCGGCGACAGTATTCTTTAGTAAAAGGCAAAATAGTCGCTACTTGTTTATATAGTCTAGGTAAGGGGTCTAGGTAGAATGTAGAGCAACTGTGGGACCAAGAAGACGCATCTATTATTCTGATTATTTGTTCCGGATCACTCTCCAAGTTCGTATAGTCGTATTAGTTGAGCTTTACATCAGCCCGTTAGATTGGTTTATAGTTATTCATTATTAGAACTTGAAATTCAAATTGATGGTTTGACTTCATCTGTCACGACGCTGGAGGTCAGCAACATGACGAATTGTCAAAAACTGTGAAGGAAAGAAAATTTTGAGACACTCGTTGTAGCAATGGGTCTGGCATGCGACATGTCGCTCAATCCACCCGTCACGACGTTGAGAGTCATCGACATGACGGGTAGCTAGAACAAATGTTGACCTTATCAGTGAGACAAGGTCAAATTTGACAATTGTGTATTTCTCTGACCCGTCACAGCGATCCCTGCTAGCAACATGACAGGTCGAAGCACCATAACAGATTTGGAGTTGTTCTTCTATATATCAAGATGAGTGATTTCGAAAAAAAGATCAAGAAAACTCTATACAAGCATTCAAGTAATATGAAAAAGCTAAAACATTCTTCTTCAAGCATCCAAGAGCTTAACTAGTGATTAGAAATAATTTTGAGTGATTCAAGATAGCAAATTTGCTCAATTTGAGTTGTTTGATTTATGTGTGATGTTAGTATGAGATTAGTGCGTGATCTCATTTGTTTTGATTTGATACGTAGAGGATTCCTTCTTGTAAATACTATTGTTTTAGTAAATTCGATCCCGAAGGTGGTACCAAATGTTCTTGTTGATGTAGGAAAACTTAATGGACGAATCACGTTATATCTTGTGTCAATTTCTCTAACACTTAATATCTTTACTTTTCTTATTTGATTTGTGTTGGTGTTGATCTATTCTTCAATTGTGAATTACTAAGAGAAGATATTGGTCATTAAATTAAATTGTTCGCTTCCGCACTTGTGCTCGAAGTGAGTTGATAATTCTTCTTTTTAGAGATCTAGCATTTTACATTGTAGTATCAAAGCGGGCCCAAACCTTAGCATTTTTTAATTGATTAGAAAAGCTTACCAAAAGAGATGGGTTTTTAGAAGAATTGGATTGAACTCTCAATTCTAGGGGAAGAATGTGTTAGTTTTGACCATTGAAAGAAGATTATAAAAGACATGAAGTGCTTTACACAATTAATAAGGGTATCTGTAGTCTCAACAAGGACACTAAAATTGGCAAAAGAGACAATGGCTATGCTATCAATTTTATATTAAACTTTGTTGATGAACTTTGTGAGAAAATATTGTTGAAGCAAATTTGCACACGAAATATAGAGAATTCTTATTTAAAAATTTAAAAAATAAAGAAAATTTTAATACTTTGAAATCAAGTGTTGTTTTTTGTAGTGAGAAATTAAGGAAATAATTAAGCAATCCTAAATAAATGAAAATATAAACATGGATTAGAAGAGTAAAGACAAAGACAAAAGAAATATAGAAGAGGTCAGAAGAATTTTTGTAAGAGCAATTGACAGATACAATCAGGAGATGAAACAAGAAATTTCATGAAGGATCTTTCATCATCCATTAGCAAATCAAAATGTATCTCTTAACTCTTATAATGGTAATTGTAAATCAATCATTAAGAATAGTGAGTTTGATTTGCAAGTTTTGTATGATAAAATGAACACGAGTTTAGACAAAAAGATGATTGATGAATGAACTTTGGCAAAAGAAATTTTTCTAGAATCAAAATTGTCAATATGAGAACAAAATTGAACAAGTTATTTCAAACAATAAACCTATTGAAAATGTAGTAAAGAAATCAAAAGTTAACAAAGTAACAACTTCAACAGTTAATGTTTTAGAAACCTTATCATGTGCTTAAGTACAACAAAAAAATTCATTGTCATAAGAAAAACAAAAATATGACATCCATTTTATATAAAAACACTATGTTAGGAGATTGGCTCAAAACTAAAAATCATAAACAAAATGATGTCATTTGATAAAAAAATATGTATACAAACCCAAAAATTATTTTGGTCCATCACAAAACAAGTAGTGCGAACAATGACAACTTTTGGTATGATAAGAAATTGATATTTGATTCGATTAAAAAACTTTCAATTCAATATTTTTATCTTATATTTGTGATTACTTGTTATTATTGTAATCATTATGGTCATATTGAATGTCACTTTAAGAATATATGTCATTTCTAAGGTTGACAAAAAGATAGGATGCAGATGCGTTCTTTGGAAATAACAATTTCAACTTTCGATCTTAATCACCTAGTAAATCTAAATTTGATGCAATTCAAGTAAACAATGCAAAGATAATAAAGAGTAAGAGAAATAGAGCAAAGAGACACGCGATGTAGTGTGGTTCGGCCTACAAAGCAGATTAGGCCTACTCCATGGGACTCCCGGATCCAGAAATCGCACCGGGACCGATTCACTAAATCACAAAAGTTTTACAAAATAATAGAGCCTATCCAAAAGTCTCCAAACATTTGCTATGGACTACACCAAGCTTGCAAAGTAACCGTATTGATTGACAACACAACGTAGATCACCAAAACAAATTAGAAACAAAAGTTATCACGAATCGACAATTAGAGAATAACTAGCTATCCTAAACACTCTCTTAGGTTTGGATGCTTGAAGAAGAAGACTTCAGTGCCCTTTCAGGTGCTCTCAGTGTGCTTGTAAACTTGGAAGATAGCTTTCTTAATTTGTTGGGACGCTGATACCGAGTTTATATATGCATAGCACATCTTGAGTCTTGAAGTCTTGAGTCAGGGCTGCTTCCGTTACAAAATTCTTGCAACCCGTTGTGGAACCCATTGTAACAGGTTAGCACATTTTCAGAAATGCCTTTGTCTGCGTCCCTGATTGACTTCTGGGAACATTTCTTCAGGAACCCATTATGATGGGTGAGGAATCTGTTATGATCGGTTAGAACCCGTTGTGACGGGTGAGTCATGCATTACAGTAAAACAATCCTCTCTCAAATCCTTCTTCATCACTGTCTTGAAACTGCTTCTCCTAGGAACCCGTTGTAACGCCTTGGTGACCCGTTGTGATGGGTTGGAGACCCGTTATGACGGATTGGCTTGCGTTATTGTAACGTAAGCCTTTGTGAGGCTTTATTTTGCTTGACACTTATGCCATTGTGCTCTACTTGACTTGTACATGCTTTGGAGGCCTTTGTCATAATCAAATGTACATGTTTAAACTTGCAAGTCACCAAAATTCAATTGTGCAAGGTTATTATTGATTTATTTTGCAAATTGTTGAACCAAAGAAGAGTTTAAGTTAACAAACCCCCTCTTTTGACAATTTGCAAAACTTATGTGAGTGCATATCATATTCATGCACTACACTACTACATCTCCCCATTTTTGCAAAGTTTGACAATATGCTCAATTCAATTTTAATTCCTCCCCTTAAATGTAAGCATGTAGTATATCAATTACATGTCAAGGCATAATACTTCTCCTCAAATAAAGATGATTTAGATTTGACAAATTAAGCATAAGCAATTTGATATATGCTCCCCTAAATTCTATAAGCAATTTTAATGTGACAATTTAAAGCACAAAATCATAATTGAGAAGCATAAACAATGAAATGATATAGATATAATGCAAGCATAAATCATCCAAGCAATATGCATAAAATATAACATGAGTCATTAAAAGTGCAAACACAAGTTTCTAATGGAGCATAACAAATTTAAGTTCTAAAAAAAACTAAATTCTCTCTCGCACAAACTTCACTTAACATGTCATCTCCCTCATGTAATGGCCCCCAAAATGCAAATCTTTCTTGCCAAGATGTATGATATTGCTCATGAAAGACTTCAATTTCTTCACATCTTGCATCCACCCCTCTATAATATTCTTTCTTGTGCACGGTAAGATCATACATTTGTTGATAGATTTGATGTAAATTTTCAATTGTCATCCTACTAGGTCTTGCATGTCTAGGGAAAGAATCAGATTGTTGTTGTTGTTGTTGTTGTTATTGTTCGGGTCAACATGTGACCTTAGTTTCGGTCTGAGAGGAGAAGGTGGTTGATTGGATGGACTTGCTTCATTCCTATGTCGTTCAAGCACTTGATTATCCATGGAAGGATCAAAGTTCCTATTCGGATTATCCTATTAGTTTGGTAGAATATTGGGAGCTAAAATTTGTTCGTTTATTTTGTACTTTCTACTAGGAAGCTAATGACGTCCCTTTTTAATCCATCCAAGTGTATCCAATTTGTCTATAATATTCTCGGGCCTAAAGGTCAGATGGGTATTCCTTAAAATTCTTAGCCCGGTTTAGGTTATGATCTTGGTTAAAAGGTGAGCATACGGCATGGATTTCGTTTTGTTTGTTAGAGCAAACCTCATATGATTGCGAATTATGTATGTGATCTTATCAAACAAACCAAATGCCTAAGACAATACGTGGCATTCATTTCCAAGTTTGTTTTGATTTTGCTCTTGGGAGTGAGAATGTTATTGATGAAGAGAAATGTTAAACGATATATGGTCGATTTATGGGTTACGGATAGTTTTTGTTCTGAGTTATTTGTCCCAAACCAAGTCTTATATTCATAGTGATTTGCATTAGTCGGTCAAACTTTGAATGAGTATACCTCTTCTCCTTCATTTGTAATATCAAAAATTTCACACAAGATATCAATGTTTATAGGTATTTTTTGACCACATAGGTAAGTAGTAACAACTTATAGTTGACTTGTAGGTTTCATATTAGCATAAAGTAAATAGTATAAGCTTGAATTAACTTATTATTTATCTACAAGAAATTCAGTAAAAAGAATAAATATATGATATTCGCACATTTCTTTTCAAATGTGTCTTATAGGTAGGTTTGATATCATCATACAAGAATCATTCATGTATAATTGATAGTGGTTGTTCACATCACATGACCAGTAATAAATTAATCTTAACACTTTTGAATCATATAATGGAGGTTTTGTATCTTTTGGTACTAGTGAAATTAAAATTATGGTACTGTTAGTAATGCATACCTCATTATTTATAATGTATATCTTGTAAATGATTTGAACTACGATTTAATAAGTGTAAGCAAGATTTGTGATTCGGGGTTTTATCTAAATTTGATATCAAAGAATGTACTTTATACCATGGTACAAACAATGAGGTAGTGTATACCGATAAAATAATAAAAAATATATACTACCTTCAAATTGATCATTTTGATATCGGTGAACTATGCCTTAATGTTATATCTTTAGACTCATGGTTATGACATAGCAGATTAGGTTATATCTCTTTTGACTCTATTAAAAGAGTTGTCAAATTTGAATTAGTATGAGGTTTATCTATTAGTAAAGTTTGTGTTGATAATGTTTGTGATGCTTGCATGAAAGGAAAATTAACCAAGTCTAGTTTTAAATCAAAAGACCAAGTTACAACTAAAAGATCACTAGAATTAATTCATATGGATCTTTTTGGACCCATTAATGTGTCAAGTTTGGCCAAGAAATGATATATTTTTGTCATTGTAGATGATTTTATTAGGTACACCTGAGTTAAGAACCAAGCATATCGAAACTAGACATTATTTTCTTCGAGATCACATCGGAAAATGCAACATTGAATTTCTACATGTGGATACCAAAAACCAAATTACCGATATCTTTACCAAACTTCTTGATACCAATCAACTTATTGATTTGAGATTTAAACTTGAAATGAGAGAAATAAATGATTAATTTGCTCATTAATTGATTTGTTTGTTCATAAACATGTACATATTACTCTTTAGTTGATTTAATTTTAGTACTTTCTCTATTGAGGGGAGCATATATTCTTTGATCGAGGGGAGAAATTATTGCTCAACTTGATAAGAGACTTCATTTATATGCCAATTTTACCAATTTACACAAAGAGAGATAATATTTTTGGGGTATAATATGATAAATAATGCATGTTTTGTAAATTGTCAAAATAGAGAGTTTGCTAGTTTTAATTCATCTTTGTTTGAAAATTTGCAAAACAAACCGTGTACTAATATTTTTTACAAGTTTTTATGATTTCACGTTGTCAAATAAGAACTAATTAGGCACTTAATCAAGTGTTAAAAGATTGTATGAGAATTGCAAATGAATAGAGCTTGATAAGAGCTTCAAATTGATGTTTTATCCCACTCGTCACAATCTTTGAGGCCCATCAACATGACGAGTCGCCAAAATTTGTGAATGAATGAAAATTCCAAGACACCCATTGTGACGATGGGTCTAGCCAGGGTCATGTGACTCAATCCACCTGTCACGATTGTGAAAGCCAGCGACATGACATGTCGTTAGAAGAGATGTTGACCTTATCAGTGAGACAAGGTAAAACCTGACAATATGTGTATTTCTCTGACTTCTCACAACTGTCCCCCCCAGCAACATGACGGGTCGGAGCGCCAGAATAAATCTTGAGCCGTTCTTCTATATATTAAGATGTGTGATTTCGGAAAAATTAAGAAAACTTTGTACAAGCATTCAAGTAACCTGAAAAAGCTGAAACCTTATTCTCCAAGCATTCAAGAGCTCAACTAATGATTAGAGATAGTTTTGAGTGATTGTAATATAGCTAATTTTCTCAATTTAAGTTGTTTGATATGTTTGTGATCTTAGTGTGAGATATGTGTGTGATCTCTATTGTTTTGATTTGATCTATGGAGGATTCATTCTTGTAAACACTATTGTTTTATTAAATTCGGTACCGGAGGTGGCACTGTGTGTTCTCGTAGATGTAGGCAAGCTCATCTGCCGAACCACGTTATAGTTTGTGTCAATTTCTGTAAACCTTGCTCTCTTTATTTTTCTTGTTTGATTTGAGTTAGTGTTGTTCTATTTTTGAATTGTGAATTGTTCAAACAAAATCTTGGTCATTAAATTGAATTGTTTGCTTCCGCACTCGTACTCGAATTGAATTAATAATTTCACCTTTTACAGCCCTAGCATTTTACAATTATTTCTCCTTTATTTTATTCTCCAATAAACACAGAGGAAAAGGATGTTATATCCATCCATAATAAACAAATTAATAGTTCACCAAATGCATATGCATGTCACCTTTAATTAAAATCTAACCGTTGCATGTCTATTACAATTAAACAGACCCTACACAACTCCACAGTACAACAAAACATCAAAAAGCAAAAACTGAAGCACCAGAAAATGCCCTGCCATTTATCAACCTTACTCCTCTTCCTCATCTGTGACAAATTTCCCAGTACCGGGATTAATAGCTGCTACAAAGAAAAAAATGATGTTGAGAAGCAACAGGGGCTCGATTTCATTGATCGGCACACCGGTCTCAATGTTGAGTTGAGCGAGTGCTCCTTTGCCGGAGACGACCTCTCCGATCAGGGAAAATGCAATGCCGAGCTGTGCAAGTCTTCCCACAAAGAGCTCATTTGCCTTGGTAAAGCCGAAGAGAGGACCTTCAAATTAAATTAGTTGCAAGTTCATTGTTAGTATATACAATTGGAATTCTAAAGCAAATGTATCTACATAAATAAAAAAAGAAATTCGGAAAACAATGTTGTTTGTAAAGTTTTATGCATTCTTAAATTTCAATTAATCTAGTTTTGAATGTCATGATTTGGGGACTTGCACAATCTGCATTTTCCTATATATCATTGTTGTTATCATATAGATTTATTTGATCAATTCAACTGACAATTAGCTAATTCTTAATTACTTCCAATTGCACATTTATTATAGAAATAATATTTGTTCATAAAAAGACATGGTTATTAAGCCGAAATTACCTCCTTCGGAGAGTCCAAGTGCACTTCTAAAGCCCTTTCCAGGAGGGATGACGGCACGCTCCAAACCGGTCGCATCGTCTACGAACCTGCCACGGTCACCAAGAGCACCGATGGCGCCGAGAAGTGTGAACAAGATAAAGAAAAGCAGAAGTGGTTCGGCTTCATAAATCGGGATACCTGTCTCAAGGTTCAACTGTGCCAGTATTCCTTTTCCTGTAATTGCCTCTCCTAGCAATGATGCCTGAGTTATGAAACAATTACAGAACAATTAGTTTTGCAGAACAATAATTTTCTTCCCTTGCTTTTGTAATAAGAAAAAAATGTATTGTATAATCTGTTTCATATTAAGAAAAGAGAGACAATTTTGTATTGAGGTACAAGAATTGAACTTACTGCAAATCCAATCATTGCAACTCGACCGACGAAAAGCTCATTTTCTTTGGTGAAGCCGATCCCACCGGAGGTACCAAAAATACCATCTTCTACCTTAGGCTTTTCTACTACCTACAGAACCAAAAAAAAAAAAAATACATGTGAAAATCAAACATATATAGTTTGAAGTATAAAACAGTAGACTGTCTTCTCCACTAATTACACAAGGTACTTCTGTGAACTAGGAATGTGTCATTTTTTAATTGTTTTTCTCCGATGTACTTTCTCAATGCAGCTAATCGTATCTTCGTGTTGAAATATCAAATTATAAAATATCATTGTAAGGTTTAAAAAGATAAAAATTAAGTTGGAGATGAATGAAGCCATTGGAGATGAATCTACCACAAATTTAAAACGCATTTAACGAAAACTTCTTGGGAAGAATTTGATGTAGAACACAGTTTGGGTAGTGCAAAAAGAACAATAGGATACAGTTGATTTTTGTTTAGTTGTGTTTCAATTTTAAGTTGTGCAAATAGAACAATACTAACATGTTAAAGAAATACTCCGCGCATAATTAATTTAGAGTTGCTGGTAGTTTCTAATTATACTAACTATTGTAGTAAAAGTATAAAACATTTCATCAAATATCCTATGTACTCAATAAATAAATAAACCTCATACATTGTAAGGGATATTTGCTTTTATTAAATAATTATAAGTACCTTCTTTGTTACTGGTTTGGCTTTTGATTTGAAAAGAGCGACAACGGTAACATACGAAGAACGGGATCCTGTTTGTCTCAAAGAGGGCCGTGAAATTGCAGCAGGAGACGAAAACAAACTCGATTCGACCGATGTGCGAAGCTCCTTCTTTGATGTTAAAAATTGCCCACTAAGAGTGCTAGACAAGAGCATGGATTGTGCCATGTTTATGCAGCAGAATTTAATTAGATATTTTTGTTTAAGTGTTTGAGTGTGTTCTGTTCTATGGTAGAATAGAGGAAAGCTTTGAGGAAGGCACACTGTCTAGTTTGTATGAGTATGTGTTGCTTATTTATTGTTACTTTGTTAGTGATGAGGGATAGGGTTCATGGGCTCTTGCTGGGCTCTGAGGTGGCCACGTTGATCCTTGTAATCTATGGTTATGATTTCATTGATCAAGTTTGTGATTCTACAAGGAAAGGGAATTCTTTGCCGCGCAGCGTTAACAGACGCTCATGATTTTTTGCACTGTAGGCTACAGACGGTTCAGATTTGATTCGGAAGGTCTGATATTATAAAGTTTAGTTTGCACGAATCTCGATGCAAATCAAAGACTGAGATTTACCGCACAACACGCATGGTATTTGTGCTGCGCGGTAGAAGATCTGATTTGTTTCTACAAGGGGGCACTACACTTTTGTAATTGGAAACAAAATCCGAAGCATATAACGGATTCACATTAGAATCCATCTCCATTGTTGTAATTCAATAGGTCAAATTATAATAATGGAATGCATGGTTTAAATCTATACATTTTCAATGTTACTTGTCACTATGTTTTAGCTTTGTGCATAGTGTGTTATTCACTTATTTGTAAAGTATATATAAATATAATACAATGAATGCTATGGAGGAAACGGGTTTGGATTAAAATTTAAAAGCACAGTAATTTCGTAGACCTGTCTTCATTGTATATCCACTATGTGAGAATCTAGATCCGACATCCCAACTCAAGGGAACTCGAATAAATTCAAATTCCATACGAACCATTAATCGTCTCTCTTTTTTTTCACAGATCTTTACACGTGGCGTTATCATTCGCAGGCATAAATTTGAGGAGTCGACAAATTACCACAGCAAAATACCACAGAGAATTTTGTATTCATGTAGGGTTTTATAGTAAATTCCTTTTTGTCACTTGTCAATAGCAGCCCGCACGGTTCGGAATTCACGCCTAACAATTTTATGCCAGAAAAAAATCACAATATTACAAATAATGAAAAAAAATTAGAAAATCAGAGCATACCCTATCGATATTCCTATGTAGCAGACTTGAAGCTAAGGAGAAAATGTCTGAGAGGACCGTCACCATTTCTGAGTGCAATCGATACATCGTCTTCATATTGATTGATGTATCGATATATCGATATATCGTTATAGGCGGAAAACAAATTTTCTTCTATTACTTACAAGCTATCTAAGAAGCTGATATATTTCCTCTCTTAAAAAAACTATAAAACTATACACCCTCATTCTAGCATATTGAGAAAGATCAAAGCTACTTTAAAGCTTCCTCTATTATTCTCTAATCATTCATTCGATTAAATATTGTGATACACTTTGAGAATTGTTTTGACTTGAGCAATTAGATTTCAAGTGTCGAGATCTTCTGAAAAGATAGTGTCGAACTCCTCTTTTGATCTCTTCTTGGATCTTTATTTAATCCCTTCTTGGATATTTCTTTTGATCTCTTCTTGGATCGTGATTCATAGTTGCCCATTTATTTTGTAAAGAAACTTGAGTCCAAACTTGTATATACAAATCGGGATAGTGAATTTTGGGGAGTCTTGTGGATGTCGACTTTGAAGAATTCGACCAAATCACGTTACATAGAGTGTCACATTTCTCTTACTCTTTTTCATTATCTTTATATATCTTTATTATATTCTTATAATTATTGAGTTCTTTGATAGTAATTGATTAGTATCAATTGATTGTATTATGTATATTTTTGTGATTACCGAGCTTTTGCATTACCGTAAGCCTTAGTATTATATTTTCCAATAATTATTACTATAATTATCATTATTACTTGATATGTTGTA
Source organism: Eleocharis quinqueflora (assembly GCA_964058865.1). Classification (NCBI taxonomy): domain Eukaryota; kingdom Viridiplantae; phylum Streptophyta; class Magnoliopsida; order Poales; family Cyperaceae; genus Eleocharis; species Eleocharis quinqueflora. The sequence continues at coordinate 15,097 of CAXKVX010001433.1, forward strand.
TTATATTTATAACTTATAATATTTTAGTATATTATATACTTTATTATTAATAATATTGTTATATTATATTTTATTATTTTAAAATATTCATATTATTATCATTTTTATATTATTGTTATTATTACTATAATTATCATTATTATTTGATTATGTCGTATTATATTTGTAACATTATGTTTTATTGAGTGGAGACTATAGTGTCGGATTTCGGATAAAAAACATGTCATACAAAGTGTTTAATTAATTTTTTAGTTTCTTATTTTTATTATTTTTGGTTGTATTTTATTAAAAATAATACATCGAATATCACGAGCAAAATTTCGAAGGGCGACCCAAACTCGTATGGAACCCGCTCTTGGCAAGGGTACGGGTAGGCAAGGGTTGGGTCCACAGGCGGGCGACGGGGGCGAACGGGCGCGGGTCGGGTTGACCCGTATGTGTTTTGTCAAAGCACTAGTCTGGATTGTACATTTGAAGTAGTGATAGTGAAAATTATTAAAGTAATGAATTATTTTAGTTTTTTAACGAATAATAATAATAAAATATTGATATCATTTATAATATAATTATAATACAATAATAGTAAAATGATAATAAAGTAATTATCATAAAAAATGACAATATTACAAAGATAATAAAGTTAATAATATAACTAAAGAACAACAATAATAACAATAATGGCAATTACTATAATGACAATAATAAACTTCAGCGCGTGCTAACGCGCAAGGGCTTGAATAATAATAATAATAACAATAATAATAGTAATAATAATAATAATAAGATAATAATAATCATAATAATCATAATAAAATAATAATAATAATAATTACAATAATAATAGTAATAATGATAGTAGTAATAATAATAATAACAATAACAATAATAAAATAATAATAATCATGATAGTAATAATAATAATGACAATAACAACAATCCGAATAATAATAATAATAATATTAACAACAAAAATAATATAATAACAACAATAATACCAAGATGATGATTATAATTGTAATAAACTAATAAAGTAATAATTTTGGTAAAACATGACATGTGCTAATTTGTTAATCCTATCATTTTGTTGGATTAGCAAAATAACCCTAACCAACACTATTCTCAACTTGCTAATTAATATATGGATCATAATTTTTGTGGATAGCAACACTTACTCAAAGTTAGTGCTATTCTTTGATAATCCAAACACACTACAAAGATTAGTACACTGGATACTCTAGTTCCACCTGAGTCGTTCAATTTATCGAGATTGATGAAAAGTGTTTCACTTTAACTTTTGTTGTGTTTTTCAAGAAATTAATTTTCATCAATTTCAGTGAATTGAATGACTCAAATGACTAGATTTTTACTTTCTTTTTATAAAAATACTATAATAATCACGTTTATAAGGAAATAACTATAAGAAAAAAAATATTTATAATGAAAACAAATCAAAACGAATGAAAAGGTAACTAATAAGTAGATCAATTAAATATTAAACTGTCCAAAATACAACAGCCTAATTTGATCAATCAAACAATTTGTTGCACGGGTGTGTGCATTTTATTCAGTACGTTGTGGGTGCAGCAATATATACATTAATTGATATATTTAAATTCTTGATTACAACACTAACTTTTAACTTTCTTAAATTATTTTTTATCTGAATAAAAAGTATTATCAAAATCATCAAATAATTGCGTTGTCTGAAAACTTATATTTTTTCTGGTTTTGTAATTTTGTTTTTTCAATTTAAATGAAAGACAACTCTTTATGATGAAATTTGATTCGTATGAGTCTAATCCGACAGTCCAAAAATTATGACACACAAGTATCATCGGACGGGTGTGAATCTGTCGTTATTCCGAGACGATAACATCTTGTTATTTTGTTCGAGACTATAAAAATGACACCAAACGGCTCGAATTCTCTCTTCGGAGAATTTTTCTCCTCGAAAAAGTCGCAACCGTTCGTTTGAGATCATTCAATGATCAGAATGAAATAACATAATGTTGTTATTGAAATAACGACAGATATGAAATCGTGGAACGGCAGCTGATGCGGACCCACAATTCATTGCTTCGGTATTAGATTCGAAGAATCAGAATATTTTTTTTTTGAGAAATAGATGAGTGGTCTTTGTCCTCAAATATTATTCATAATGACATAGAGTTCTCCAGTGATTTTTGACTTTCACTAAATTTCGAATCCGAAACTTCCACCTGAAGTTCGTTGTTCTTTTGCCACTAGACTAAGAACAATTTTCGAAGAATTAGAATATAAGTTCAATAAAAATATATAGTCCGACTTGTGCTTCGATTTAAACTCGAAAAATATATCCCTTGAAAGTTAAAACCTTCATTGCATCTGGAAACTATGAGCGCATATTGCGCCACATCATCCAAATCAGACATTTTTGAGGCGAGAATTATCTCCTGTATTTGCGTATTATTTTTAATGTTCATTCACTGACTGACAAAAATTAGGCGGGTCACAAGTTTCTTCAATAATTGACCATATGATGAACCAGTCCCACTTTCATGTGGATGATACATGTTCGACTTTTATAAAATATATGATATTTTGTTTTAATCAAAAGAAGTTATTATTTATTTATATTTTTGAAAGTAGACTTCACTTATCATAATTTTTATTAACCAAGAAAAAAATACATAAAATGAGAAAAAGGAGAGAAAAATAAATATACGAAACGAGTTACAAACACGTCAAGCTAAACTCTAGAAATAAAGGTAAAAAAGATAGCGTCGGCCGCGTTGATCACCTCTACTTGTCAAATCTTGTAGATTTGTACCACCGAAACACATCTTACATGTGTATGCGCCGATCATAAACGTATTCTATGTCGAAGAAATGGCTTTGTGATCCACTATATCATTCCACCTAGAGAAATGATTTATCCATTGACAGATCAAGACCTTCAATCACCGGTTCAGCAACGAAGGCGGGATAAAAGCTTGTGTGTTAGTAACTCTTGGAACCGCGAGCCACCACAAACTTCCCACTGATGTCTTGCCATTGTCGCTGCCTCGCACAAGCCGTCGGGGAACGCTTCTCCTTGCACAAGCTGACTCGCACTGACCTCCTATTGTCCTCCCTCTGATGGTAAGGATCAGAAGCAAGCAGCATTAGTGGCACCTTTCTTATCGTCAATTCTAAAATCACCAGTCTCTGGCGCAACCTCAGAAGAAGGGGAATTTTTACCATTACCAGGTGTCTTTGATAGGTTCCATCCAAGAACCTGAACCCGGTGGGTCCACTCTAGCCTGCCTTGTTTAGCTTGTTGTACCAGCGCAAGCCCACCACATTTCCTTCCCTTTAAAATCATCCCTGACCTGATAGATGAAGTAGACTCATCCATGTCAGACTTCACTTTAGATTTCGAATCGGAGGAAATGAACTCCTCTGATTGAGATCCAAGTTCATCATCAAAAGACTCATCCATGCGAGGCTTTACTTCAGACTTAGAATCAGAGGAATTTAACTCCTCTGATTGAGATCCAAGTTCATCATCAAAATCTTCCTCAATAGCTGAGAAGAATTACTTAGTTGCCTTGATAGCACATCGATGACGAGGCCTGCTTCAGCCACCACGAACCTCCCAATGTCGAGGCCGATGGTACTGACGAGGCTCGCTTCTCCTTGCACGAGATGATGAGGCTGGATTGTCCTTGCATGATCTGATGAGGTCGTGGTTGCTCTCCTTGCATGGGTTGACGAGGCTCGACTGTCCTTCCCATTGATGCAAGAATTGACTTTCAAGTCGTGGTTGCTCTCCTTGAACTAGCCGGCGAGGCTCGACTGTCCTTGCCGATGGCATGAGCTGAAGCTCGTCCGTTGAATCTGCGAGGTTTTTGAGAAAACTCGCATCGCACGAAGTGTTGGTGAGAGAGAGAGGAGAGAGGATGGAGATGATTGAATAAAAGAATGAAGACGGAAGGGGCCCGACGGTGGACCTCTTCGCTTAGGGTTAGAGTTAGATTTTGTACGTCTTTTCTTTTTTCGGGAATTATAGCTCTAAAAGAGGCATGATAAAATAAAATTATTGGAGTTTATAAAATCTCCTTTCAAAAAATATATAATTATCAATAAATATGTATGAGAAGTTTTTCTTACATTTCATGTTTTGCACCTCTTATATGCACCTCACATGTATTTACACTTAATTTTGAAGTTATTTAATCTGAGTCCAAAACCATTTATACGTGTACATTAAGTTTTAACACATTCTCTTTTTTATGTGGATTTATGTTATGATAGCCCGAAGTTCTATCATGCTTATTCATATTCCAACGGTCATTTGACCGTTACCTTTCAACAAGTTCAAATAATTGATCCAAATTATTGAATTTGATCTCAATATTAAAATCTTGTTGATTATCGAATTTTATATTTTGAATTTTTTTACTATTATTAAGAGAGATGTAAAATCATTCGTATTGAAATGTTCAGAAATTATTAGATTATCTTTTGCACCACATTTAAAAATAGCCAAAAATTGCAAAAAAATGTATAATTTGGTTACAAATGAAATTTTAATACGAAGATCAAGTTCAACAGTTTGAATTGGTCATTTAAACTTAAAAATTAGAAATATGCTTACAAAGTATGAAGTGAATTATAATTTGTAAAACATTCTAACCCAACTCTTTGTTTTTAATCTTTATTTTCCCTTTTTACTAAAGTCAAATATAAAGTTAATTTAGTATTACTCTTGTTGTCGTCATTTTCCGTTTTGTTTCTGTTTTTATACGAGTTAATATAAAGTGCTCTTTAGTCTTTATATTGTCTTAACTTTTGTACACTACCACATAATTCGGTTTTAGTGTCGGAGTTTTTTTTTAATTCAGTGCCGGAATTGCATTCGGGGTTAGTAGGGGGCGTGTTAAAAGTTTGGAGCATCCGGAATAAAAGATGGGGTTATTATCACCGGGTGTTTATTAATGTGCGGTGATAAAAGGTGTACTTTATCATTGCATCATTGTTAAGGTTCAGTACAAAAAGTGTTTTATCACTGAGTACTGCGCGCACTTTCTGCCAACTGTAATACTGGGATTTAATAAACATCCGGTGATGATACTTTAAAATTTAAAAAAAAAAATTGCCCCTGATTTTCTGTGGCTAGCCCAGTATTGCCAACCTAATGTTTTAGTCCTTGAGCCCCCCTAAGTAAGCATGCATATATCCCAACCCAGAAACAATTATATATATATCACCAATCACACATCATCAAACTTAATTATACATATAAAATCAGCAATCAGCAAACTTAATTACCCATATAAATTGAAAGGCATATACAAAAATATATTTATAATTCATTCATATCATTAATTCAACACAACACTTCATTAATTCACTAGTTATATATCAAACTCCTTAGATCAAATTCATCAACAACACATGATAGTTTTCATCTCATACATACTTCTCAGACTAAATTCTCAAAAACTTCATTGTTCACTTCTCAAAAAAGGCAAATGTCACTTAGTTGATTGTTTGTGGGTTAGGACCTGACTAAATTCTTCAAAAATAAACCAAAAGAAAGACCTATAATCTCAGCAAATTCTGGCCTTTGTGAAATGTCCAAAGCACATCCTGCATGAAAGAGATTAAAAAAAAGATGTCAACAGAAGGCAATTTGAGAAAAAGAAAGTTTTGGACAAATTTTAGAAGGTATTGGATTTTTTGGAGATGTCATGGTTTCTAGAGGGCATGCATCTAATCTCATGTTCAATACCACCTTTTATAACTGGGCAATGCAAAAATGGTAAAATTTAGATGGTATTGTAAAGATTTAGAAGGTTGTGAACTCTAAATCCTAAACCCTAAACAAAGGTTTGGATACAATTTTGTTTTTGTAATTGTTAACAGGGTTAAAACTTAATTACCATCACATTCGCTTTCTAATATAAGTACAAATCTTTTCTTTAAGCCAAAGCATCTCATCCTTGGTATATTTTGCAATTTCCTGCATGAAAAAAGAAACATTTGTAAACATTTTTAAGAAAGAAACAAGGGAACAAAGCAATTGAAATCTGATTTCATACCGCGGGCATCTTGTTGGTTTGCAAAACGACTTCCACTATACGATTCACATCTTGCATGACATAATAACCACATTCCTAGCCACCGGGTTTTTTCGAACCCTAAAAAGGTCAGAAATAACAAACCCTATGAAGTGAGAACTGAGTGGAAACCCTAACCCCCCCCCCCAAAAAAAAATCAGCTATTTGTTCAAATTGTTTACCTTGAGATGTCCCCATCTGAAATATGCATCTCTCCGATTCACCTTCTTGCTGATGTAACGCACTCAAAGCGCTCTGCAACATAAAGAAAGACACAGGTCAGCGCATGCACTTAAAAGAGGGAATATCTCAAATGACAAGTACTTACGTATTGAAAAGAGAGAATATTTCAAGTGGGTCATTTTTTATGCGATAGTTGCAATCCGGTATTAGTGAATACCCTATCTCATATTAGTGAACATACGATAGTTGCAATCGGTGTTTGCAGAAAATTCGGTAACCTTTTCCCTCAGCTCCCCGAATATGCTGACGCACATTTGCATGCGCGCACGTATCTGTTGGAACAATCGAGGAAATGTCAAACCGAATTCTTCGCAAACACCATATTGCAACTATCGTATGTCCACTAATTCTAAATGAGACAAAGTGTTCAAAGAGCGGTCCCGACAGGGACCTTTCAAAATGAATCCCTATTGGATTAATCCCGAACCGGCGACCTAAATTAATTAAGTTCCGATAATTTGGTCCTATATGACAATACATCTACTTACATATATATATATATATATATATATATTATATAGAGTCCGGCTAGCGTGCTTCCATAAGCACTTCGGGTGAAACGCTTACGGGTCAAATTTTAAAATCTAGCGTTCGAAATTTCGATTTAAATAGCTCATTAATTTATTTACATCATAATCTTGTAGAATACTAAATTTTTCTATTTTTAGAATTTTCTAACTATGTCTAATGATTTTTTAAAAGTTGGCCAAAAAATAATAAAAAATACCTTATTTTCAATGTCAAATAGAGTATTCTTTCAAAAATCATTAGACATAGTTAGAAAATTCTAAAAATGGAAAAATTTAGTATTTTACAAGATTATGATGTAAATAAATTAATGAGCTATTTAAATCGAAATTTCGAACGCTAGATTTTAAAATTTGACCCATAAGCGTTTCATCTGAAGTGCTTATGGAAGCACGCTAGCCGGACTATATATATATATATATATACACACACACACACACACACATATATATACACATGAATATACACACATATATATATGTGATCAACTAATTTTATGCATGCAATGCAAAATACAACTTAGGTTACCTACGATGCAGTTTTAATAACTAAAAATTACGAAAAATTAGAATGAAAATATACCTCAACTAAAATTTTTGGAGAAGGAGAGATTATGATGATGCGTCGCTACAACGAAGTTGTAAAGTCGAATCTGAAAACCAAAATAACAAAGTCAATATATATCTTCTTTCTAGCTAGCAATATTAATTAATTTGCATCATTTTTGTTCCTATTTTTTCCTTAAATTATCATCAATTCGAGTAAATGGAAGATATAGAAAAAATAAACACATATGTACAGAATAAATTGTCATTGGACAAAGCACCATTAATTTGCACCATTTTAATTTCTAATTTTTCCTTCAATTTGTTAAAAATTCGGGTAAAATACAAGATACATGAAAAAAAATGCAAAATTCGAGTAATTTCGGGTGTACCTAGCAAATAATGGGCCTGGTTGCTTGTGGAGACCAATTAAATGCAAAATTCCAAAATTAGTGCATATTCATAACTGGCTAGAGTTGGTTGGAGGAGCGAATAAATGGAGAATTTAATGGAGCTGGCGGCTGTGCAGGAGAAGGGGACTAGTGCAGCTCGGGCTGGGGAGCTGGGTTTTTAGGTTTCGAGTTTTATTACCGGATGCTTTGGGGCAACCGGAGATACATATATTTTCAAAAACTTTTATCTCAGATATTAAAAGCCATCCGGTGATAAACAATTTTTTATCGGATGTTTGTAAACGTTCGGTGATAAAGTTCGCATTTCTTCCCCGGACTTTGATTACTGTCCGGTAATAAGTTACATTCACCATTTCCCATGTATTCTGATGGCTTTTAATACCGCAGTTTAGTTAATATCCGGCATAAAGTTTTAGATAAAATATCGATTATGCCACTGAGTCTTTATATCACCGGATGGTTTCATGGTTCAGGACAAAATGGGCGGCACTAAAGCCCGTTTCTGTGGTAGTGGTACTACCCTATATTACAAACGGACGTTATTGAATAAAATTTCGTGTAATCTGATGCATGGTGGTGGCAGGGGCATAAATGGTGGTAGTCAGGTGGAAACAAATTTTCTACCGCGCATCACGATTAGTCGGTCATGATTTGCTGTGCGACAAGCAATAGACGTTATGAATTTGATTCAGAAATCTATATTTTTAAGTTTAGTTTGCACAAATTTTGATGCAAATAAAATGATGCAATATGTTGCGTCACGCACATGGTTTGCACCGCATGACAGGTAATCTCATTCTGTAGCATGAGAATCCGAATTTCTATATTGCTTTATATTATATATTTTGACGTGAATCAATTTGAACCGTTGAATTTGAATCACATGAACGTAGGAACGCTCTGGACAACGATTTGAATCACCACATAATATATTTTTTTATTAATTTACTGTAGCAAAGGAAGTTTGCTCTTTTACGTCTTCTATGATTGTGCTGAACCGCTGGTTCTCTCATGTTTTTTTTCATTGATAGCAAAGGAAGGTGAACTTTTGCGTACATTTAAATTTAACGTTTTGGTATATTTAATTAATTTTACAATACATATATTTAAATTGTAGTGGTATTTCTAATTATTTATATTTAGAGATAGGCGGAAGTTCTTTATAAAGTACGAAATGATATATATTTTAGATACATGTCTCACAATGTAAAGTGCAAATGGTCCGTTTTAATCGTTGAAAATATTGTTCGTACTTAAATCTATTTGAAAACAAAAATTGCATTAGTTTTTATTATTTTATTTAATGGATAAAAAATGATTAAATTGAAGTCTGTAAATGACAGATTATCAATTTTCTACATATTAGATAAAATAGTAAAAAAATAGAAAAATATATTAAATTTCGTTTTTCAAGTAAATGCCATTTGTACATTGTATTATGAGATACTTTTTTAAAGTATATGCGTTGTTGTGTTTTATTAAGTATTTTATCCTATCTCTTTATATTTAACATGTATCAATTTGAGTTAGTTTGAAGTTTGAATATTCATCCATTAAAAATTTATTAACATCCTATTGTTAAATTTTTTAAACTGTTTGATAAAAATCCAAAGTATGTTTCAATTGATCCAAATTTGATATATGTTCTATTCAAGCAATAGTAAGTGTTCTACAATTTAAATTGTTTCATTTAAAAATATGCATTATAAAATTTGAAAATATCATACTGTTTGTTCAAATTAGCACATTACAATAAAATTTTAGGATCCTTGAAATGAACAGCATGTACTGAAATAAGAATTCTAGTGATTGATTATAAGAGGGAAAGAGGACCAAATCAGCTAAATACCACGTAGAAAAAATATTACATTTTTATTTTGTCTTAATTTGGAAAGAAATTCGACCACAATAGTAGCTACAAAAAATTTGTTGCATGTACGAAATATAGAGGCTCTGTTCGGTGAGTACAGCGTCCAAACAAATTGATGGCTATGTATTGTATGAGTAATAAAGACAGAAGCTGCTGCAAGTAGAGTATTAAAATAACCCAGGCGGGTATACCTGTTCGTGGATTCGTCCGTGTTCGATCTGTACTCGTGTCCAGATCCGACCCGACCCGTGGATCCCGGATCCATGGATCTAGCACGGGTCAGATTGGCCCAAAATCCCCCAGACTCGTGATTACCCGTGCCCGACTCGTGGATCCGTGCAGAAATTCAAAAAAATACAAAAAAAAAGAAAAATTCGAAATATATATATTAAAATAATATGCAGTTTTAAATTCAAAATTTCAAAAACTTCGAAAAAATTCGAAAAATAAAAAAATCGAAAAAATGGACGAATCCGAACCCGACCCGTGCCCGACCCGCCTGGACCCGACCCGCCCGGGTTTATCACGGGTTGGGTTGGGGGTTTTGGGTTCGTACCCGTGGAGACCCGGCGTTGGACTCGTGGACCCATCGTACCCGTGGATCCGGACGGGTCGGATCCACGGGTACCTGACCCGCCCCGTCATTAATTCACTAGCTGCAAGGAAGACAGACTTCATCTAGGGTTGTTAATAAAAATTTTCCGGCCATTTATCTGATCCATATCGTATTCGTTAAAGCGGATATGAGTGTGGTTCTTTTCGTTAGCTTATCGGACATAGATATGGATAAGAAATTTTTTCGTTAACTTATCTGGTAAGGATACATGTAAAAGTTATATCGTATCTGTTATTCATCAGATAAATTATATAAATATATATTATAATTTATTTTCATAACTCGAAAATAATTAACTAAACTAAAATTAGAAAAATTTGCATTTCTCAAAAAAAATCTATACATCATTGAAATATGCATGTTTTGTTTTAACATTAAATAATGCATCATGTATATTGATAAAGAAATTGTTTTGCATTTTATTTCTTTAATAATTTTTCATTAGTAAGTACTACATAGTATATTTTTTGTGACAAGTGACATGAGAAGAAATTTTGTAATTTTTGTAATATTTAGAACGTTATTTATTATTGTATTTTAGTAGTATATATTTATCGATACCATTAATTTGTCAAAATCATATAATCTTTTTATTAAATTTTATCATTTTGTATCTATTATCTATCGTTATCTATTTCGTTACCCGGAGTTTTTAACTGATATAAATAAAATATGAGTAAAGAAATTTTTAAAGTGTGTGAATAAAATATGATAAAGAAAATTTTAATAAACATAAATATGAAAATACCATCAGTCGTACTCTATCTTACCCATTTACAGAACTTCATCCGTAAAAAAGAAATTGTATAATTCCAAAGATCACCTGAAACCAAATCTCTACTTGTTCTCTACTTGTTTCGATTTGAATCGTTCAAAATTCATCTAACGGTCAAAGCATCTGTCATTTGAATCAAATTGCAGTCGTTCGTGACGATCGATCGATTCATAGCGCTCGAATCGAAACAAACAAAATAATGCTTGCTTTAAATATCTAAGAATAGTAAGTAAAGTGGTCAAACAATGTCCAATTACTTCTTTCTCACGTTTCGGCATTGATTAAATGATGATAAAGATGAAGGAACGTCACATTTATTGAAGATGTTGAAAACAGAAACGAGAATATAGAAAATCTATAGAATAATAATGTTGGGATCCATGAAAATAAATCGCATGTGTGCAGTATGCTGGAGGCTTCCATAGATTTACAGAAGAGAGAGAGAAAAAAACAGAGATACAGCAGAAGAAGCGAAAAAATGGAGGAAAATTGCAAGGATTGCAAAAAATGGCAAAGCCATTTTTACTGGAGGCACATGGATGCAACAAATGTAAAATTCTCTGTGAAGATGGAAACCTCCTTCAGGCGAAGTCTGGTAACATTTCATATATAGTTGCTCTCTACTAGCTAGCTAACAGTTCTACATTTGAATGTATTTTCGTTTTCTTTGAATTAAATTGTACACTGGTGGGGACTTATTTTTTTTATATTTGAAGAACTGATTTTTTTGTTTTTTTGGTTTTTAACTTTGCATGTTCAGCTTGGGTTATGCATAGTGACATTGATATGCTTAATCAAATAAAGGAAGTTCAATTCTTTTTTCTTTATGCTTGATATTATGCACGACTTCTGCTTTAAAAAAAGATATCATCCACGACTATTTTTGGGTGAAATTTATTTTGGAGGTAAATTTGGTAATTACATTTTCTATTGGTGAAAGCACTTATATATTTTTATGAAATAGGCGATTGTAATCAGTGACGGAGGCAGAACAAAATTTGTCAATTCAAACCACAATAATTTTTTGTTTTGAAACGTCAATAAAGAATTAAATATTTGTGGGGTCAAATTAATAAATAAATAACATATATTTATATAAATATATTAAAATTCTACTACATATCTAAGATAATTTTAAAATTGAGTGATTGCAATATTTGAGGTCCTTGACAATACTATATCTGTTCTGGTTCTTTACCTTTAAGACAAGCGTTCAAATAAGCTTGTCTTTTTTGGTATCTAGGAAAAAAGAACTCCCTGCAAATTATTTCTCCCAAGGGGCTTTAAGTGATTTGACAAAAATAAAATAATGCATTATGTAATTTTGGTATTTTCATTTTGTTTAGAGGAACATTGTTTCTTATTTGGAGATCATGAATAAACTGATCAGCAAAATTTTGTTGTAGAATTTTCCAAGAAAAATTGCAAAGAATTTCAAAGGGGAAGTATCTAAAATTGTGAAACTAAAAGTTCCTAGTGGAAAGACTTGGCAAATTGGAGTCCTCAGGTCAGATGACACTATAGCTCTCCGATCCGGATGGAGAGATTTTGTCACTGCTAACAAAATAGATGAAAAGGATCTTCTAGTCTTTAAATATGGTGGTAGTTCCTCTTTTGATGTCTTAATCTTTGATCCAAGTGGACATGAGAAAACTATTTTACCAGTCATCAAGAATGAAGAAACGGAAACAGAAACAGAAACAGAATCAGAATCAGAATCAGAATATGAATCTGAATCAGAAACAGAGAAGACATCTTCTGACAGTGACACCTCTATTCGAGTTTTCATTCCACCAGAGAAAATGAAATCTGATAGTGAAATTTCTTCCCCTGCCGCCAGAAAAAAGAGAGGTAAATATGAGGCTAAAATTAATACTCTTGAATACAAACTTAGTCAATAGGTCTCGAAAACATAACTCCTGCGGGTACTTTCTGAGCAGTAGTATGATACTAACAAAATGGGATGTGTCAACCAGTCACTACCAAGATACAACTAAAACTAATAAGCAGTCTGGTATATTAATGTTTCAAAACCAGTCACCCTGTTGGCCTTACCAGTCTTCATATTTTCCCCGTTTCGTTAAGAAACAGAAAGTGAAAAACCATTTTCCTTGGAAGCAGAATAAATTGGCGAATCAATCATCAATTCTACATTGTCTATTATTGCATGCCAATCCTTGATAGTTGTTGTATGTAAATTAGTGTTATCATTATAATACCATTGTTGGCAGGAAGGGATGGCGAGGGGACATCAAGATATGTTCGTAAGAAAGAGAATCAAGCACCTTTTGAGAAACGCTATCATGTGCCCAGTAATCTGGAACTGTCAGTGGTGCAAAAGAACATTGCAGACAAGATAGCTAGTGCCACTGAACCAGGCAGCAAATTGTTTCTGAAGATCTTGTGTTCAACTGATCTGAATCACTATCTGGTATGACCTCTATTTTCTGAAGCATTGTTTGGTCTGGTTATTTTGGATTTGGCTTATTTGATGTCTTTGGTTTTGTGTTAATTTCTGGTTCCAAAAGTTTGAATTTCTGCTCATCTTACTTGTCCGGTTGTTCTAGTGTTAGGTCATATTTGTTAGTTAGGGAGCCAACATGTGTTATCAGAGGCCATTATCTTGACAAAATTAATTTGGATCAGTTAGCGGTGTCAATGGATATGATACCCGATCAGATGGGGATAATTTTTTTCCAATTGTATTCGTCTAATATTAGGCTTATATCGTATCCTTATCCATAGAATTTAGTCTTGCTCCTACACTACTATTAGTAGTTAAGGTTCATGAATAATGAATGAGTAATGGGAATCCTATTTGAATTTAACTCAGAAGTCATGACAACCCAACCTATTGAGAAACCTGATCAGCCTGTCAGCAAACATAAATCCAACTATATGTAGCCAAGAAGATACGTATTTCATCGTTATTTTTTCATAAAACAAAATATATAATTGCTTATCTATGCAAGCAGTCAATCCCAAAGGATTTCGCCAGACAAAACCTTGAAGAGCGATTCCAGTCGGTCAGTTTGCTACTTGCAAACCAAGAGAGGATTTTTCCTGCTCACTACAGCTACAACGACCATATTATGTGGTTAGGATTTGGTTGGAAACAATTTGCACTTGGAAACAATTTGAAAGCAGGAGACGTGTGTTTGTTTGAAGTGAGAAAGTTTGATGATGCAGATCAACTTGCAGTTATTGTCCATGTCTTACCTAGAGCAAATTAGTGCTGTGTTGACCTTACTTGACCTTTACCTTCTCTTTAGTAGAGAAGGGAAAGAGACATCCCTATAGTTTGGAATTAGGATAAATGCTACCGTAATTTATATTCTCTGAGTACTGTAAAGACTTATGGTGTTAGTGTAACTAGCAGAAGAAAATCCCCTATTATATGTTTGCCTGTCCAATATATATATATATATATATTGCTGACGACCAGTGACATTTAGCTTTGATGTATGTGTTCAGTGATTGATTCTAGCTTCTTTTTCTAATTAATTGTTTTTTCTTTAATGCTAACTGCCATTAATCAATATAAGACTACCTGAAGTATATATACATTCAATATCAGAGTCTGTTAGAATAAGAGGCATTATTATGATTTCTTATATTTCTCATTTTTCAATCAAATTGGCTCAACTATATTTAGCTGCAAATTTGGTTATGTTGTTTGTAATGTTTTTCTTTTTCATAGTATTCATAATCATGTTGAACCCAAGAGATGCAGTTCAATAAAGTTGAAAATTTGAATTGCCAAAAATATAAATTAGGTAATATTTAGAAGTGTTTTATTCATTCACCTCTATCTTGATCTCCTATGATATTAATTCAGAAGTAAGATATTCTGTGAATGCGACTAGCAGAAAATTTGCACTTTACTCCATCTAATTGTTTCAACTATATTTAGCTCAAAAATCGAAATTTTTTTAATTTGTTTTACAGAGTTCATATCACATATTGAATTTGGGTCGTGTTGAATCCAAAATACTGTTCAATAAATAAGATACTTTTAGTTACCCAACAAATTATATGATTTGAAAATCCATATTTTTGATACGACAGTCAATTAGAATTAGATTCATTTATAGCCTTATAGGGGACTCATCGAATGGATTCATGCGTATTTATATAGGTTGTTAGCATATCCTAATTCATTCACAGCCTGAGATCTGACTGAGCACCTTTAGACAATTCGAATATCTTATTTGTCGCACTAAACATCAACTCTCAGTTTACACTTTAGATGTTAAGTTCAATACTGCTTTAACGAAGTGTTACATATTTCTTTAAATAACTTAGCTTCGCAACATCTTATTTATCATACAGCGCAACGAACTACGAAGATTAATATGTCTTCCCAGTCTTCCATTAACATTAGTGGAGATGTGTCATCTTGAGCAGATAAGGAATCCAGAGAAATTACTTATTCTTATGCAATTTATGGCTGATTGCTGCTATATGGTGCACGACTTACTTCACACATCTCATGTTCACATTACTTCTATTATTTCAGTTTCAGGTACTAATCAAAATTTATGGAGTTTCATGATTCATAGTTTGCAGTACACAAAAATGCACATCTAACACAGAAATATGCCACTAAGATATGTCACTAATATATATTAACATATTCTAAAGGCTAGAATATAAGAATGCACAATTTGAACAAAAATATGCCACTAACGATAAAGCACAGCAAGATAATAGAGATGAAATTATCCCATGCAGCATCTACAACCAACCAAACTAAAATACAATTCTTAAATAAAACTATCTAACTGAAGAAAAAAATCAAAATGATGAACATTAACATACAAGTCGAAAAAGAAAGGTTTCCAGTTAATGAAATGTGACCTTATTCACCAATTTTAATACAAAGGAAGAGAATTGTTTTACAAAATGCTTTTATCAAACTATCCTACTTTCCAGACACATGAAACCACTGAGAAAATTAGAGACTCCAGAAAAGGCATCAGTAGACTGTCCTTCTAAAAAGGATCCTAGTGACCTCAAGCTCCTTCAAGTACCTACAAGTATCACAAACAGCATCGTTCATTCAAATACCAAATAATAGTAAAATGAGATAGAATATTGTCATATTAAACTTGATAAACTCAGCCATACTGCTTCACTCCAGGAAATGGAATGCTCCAAAATTACAATTACAATGAATAAACTGATGAATTAGGATGAATAAACTGATGAATTAGGAATCTTTAGTTTAATTGAAACAAAATTGGATAATCATTGGCAGGAATGCCCAACATTATGTTGCATCTAAAAGAAAAATTGGATGTTACTAAGTCATCGAGATGAAACAAAATATTGAATGACAACAAAAGATATATGTTGAGAAAAAGGGCACTTGTGCATGTTCAATATTCATAACTTCGAAAAAAGTAAGATCCATGGAAACGACAGAAACTAATGGGAGTTGTGGAAAAAGGAAAACATATATTATATGTTGGCACCTTAATGAAAAGCTTTGCACAAAATGAAGTGAGACTATCCATCACCCATCTTTTCCGTTCCTTCCTAACATTGCTCAAATTATTTCTCTTAATCAATAAAGTAATTAACTAAGTCAACCAAAAAAAGTTTGCCAGGGTTGATTGGGCATTTCCATCAATAAATAAGTAAAAAAATTACCAGCAAAAGATTTCCTACAGATTACAACTGCTTCAAACTCGATTGGAAAGCAAATGTTTTCATACTAATGTAAACCAACTATTCAAAGAACCGATATTAGCTGAAATATTTGATAGAAAACCTACATTATTCAAAGAAAAGGGAATCCAGTCAAATTGCCATCAGCTCGTTGCATCAACCATCTTTCCCATTTCTGCCTATCAAATCTCAACAAGTTCCAATTTTCTCTAATTAACTCTCATTACCACATCTTTTTAATTGTATTACCATAAGGAATCCAAGAAAAAAAATATACCAAAATTTTTCGTATGACGTGACAATTTATGAACTAGCTCTATGTTTTAAAAGGGTTTTGAGTGTGCTATTTTATTATAATCAAAATACCTAGCTCTATGTTTAAAAAATACTTCCGAGTTAATCAAATGTCTGGTTCAAAATATCTGTATTTACTACCTAAAGTCAGAAACTATTATTTCAATAAGGAAATTGTATTGTTTTGTTCAAGACTTTTAAAAGATGATTGTTGGAAATTTCATGACAATATATATCAACAGTACCAACCCAAAAGCTCTCAACTCTGACGGTCATAAGTTGGAACATTTATCTAATTGAGGGATCAAATTGCATATCACACAAAACCTAAACAACCGATTGTGTAGACTTGTTAACTCTTTCGTACATATTTTGTTAAATAAAAGATGCTAACATACTGCGAGACAGTTCATGTTAGCGATCAGGACAAGTGCGACGAAAGGTACCCTGAGATAGCTCGCAGCAAGCTCTCACAGCTGCCCACAGGTGAGATGTGAGCCGTGGGATCGCCGCTCCCTGCATAGGCAACATTGACTGCACGCATCCCAAAGCACCCAACGGCCTAAGAACAGAAAAAATGACAACAGGTTAAGCTACAAATAAAAAAAGAAACAGATTTAATTATCTTTTACAGAACAACACAATGATATCTTTTAATGACCAGGAACTTTCACATGTCTATGCAAGCATGGAAACTATCACACACAATCCCCCCTGCAGCTTTTTTACAGGCACATTTGTACTTTAATGACCAGATCACATTGTTTTTTCTCTCGCATTGAAGCAGAGATTAACAATTAACAAAACGCTGCTATCAGATGCTTTTCTCCTTTTAAGTACATTACAGGATTAACATTTAGTACAGTAGACCCGACCTCGAGGGGGAGGAGAAGGAAGGCAAGCGTCGTGGGGAGGAGATCGGCGGCGACGGACGGCTGAAGGCGGATGCAGAGGAAGGAGAAGTGCGAACCGATCTGACGGTAGTGGCGATAGATCGCGAAATCGAGCCGCGCCAAGCCATAGATGGAGATGGTGGTGGATTGGGAGAAAGAAAGAATTGACGACGGTTTAGGGTTTAGGAGGAGAAGAGAGCACAGTGTGCGCCGTCGAAAGAGAGTATCTATGAAGGCCTAATATGGGAAAAGGGAAATAGTCTCGACCCAAGCCCAATTAATAGATTAGCTAAGCCCAAGTAATAGATTATCTAAGCCCAAATAATAGATTATCTAAGCACACAATTGGGATTCTTTTTTTTTGTTCGGTCATACCTTTTTCTAGAATAACTGCATGCAGCAATAGCACATTAGCATGCCTTTGAGCCTTTCAGACTGTGCGTTTAATACTTTAAGCTAAAAACATTGTAAACTTCAACTGAAATTTATACGTAGCAAAAGCTTGCATTTTGAAAAAGACAACAAAAATTCCAATTGCTCTCATATCGTACTACTTTGATTTGTTGATATATGATCATGTTATTCCATCTGACGGTTTGATTGTAGTGAGAATAGATAATCCTCGGAGTTATCAAGTCTCATTCTAAAATGAAAATATCACAAAACGATAATTAAAAAAGCAGCAATACTTTAGAAATAAAAACAACAATTAGAGAGGAAAAAGAACCAGACATTATAAAATATCATATTCATTCCACCAGATTGTCTATTGGGAAAAAAATGATTCAATAAATACTTCATGAAGCTGTCTCACAAAGCAGGCACACAGAACTACTGAAGAAAAAGAGCCCCCAAAAACCTTATTATCATAAAAGTAACAAACAAAATCCACCATCTTAACAAAGAATGACGAAAAATAATCACTTTGGAGGCTAAAAAGATGCATCCATATTAAAAATATCACCAGTGACCAAAATTTGTCAGAAAACTAATACACTGAATTCTTTCGAAATCAACCAAATTAGTTTCGAAACTTCAATACTGTCCAATATTATTTAACATCTACGAAATAATTCATGTTTGTTAAAAAACTTCAATGCACAACAACTCTACCAGTTTAGTACTCTACCAAGATGCTTTCTTTACACCCATCAAGGAACCTTGAGATGCTAGTTCGCGGAAAACAATACGAGAAGAGCGAAACAACCTGTAGACGGCACGAGGCCGACCTGAATAAATACACCGATTTCTGACCCGCGAAAAAGCACTGTTCCGTGGCAGCTTTGATAGTTTATATCGATGTTTGTCCCGCAAATCAGATGGAAGATTGGGGTCTTGGCAGAGGGCTTTGTACAGTTTTCGTCTCAACTCATATTTTGCTGCAAGCAATCTACGTTTGTAATCTCTTAAATTTCTCTTGTCTGCCACATAAGTTAGCTGCCGCACTATCACTTTGCAAGAGGCTACTGATCAAGGAAATAAGAAGAAAATTAACACATACAAAGATATAAATACTTGGAAGTACAGGGAAAAGGCATAAATAAATTGTCTGCATTTGCATTTCTTACTATTTTGAATTTCTTTGAGATAGACAAATTAAGTTGATAGATAAATTTATTCAAAATTTAGTATGACTCACATTTTTATGTATTCCATGTGTATAGAATTAAGTATCCACCAACTCAAATTGAGTAATACATTTATGACAGTTAAAAACATCTATGTATATTTTATAGGGCACATAACTAAAAAATATGAGGACTGTACAAAAACAGCTTGTCAAATGAAACAAGGTCCCTGAAGCTTCAAATTTTATTTTAAATCCTATTATCGGCATCCATGTCAATATAAGTTAATTAATACCCTAATATTCTCACATGGATTCTAATGTGATTTTCCTATTAACTTCTGAATGACTGACAATTGTAGGATATTTTGCTACAAACTAAAAGCTTTTAAGGACAAAATAGGGAGTTCTACGATATTATAGAATATAGAATATAGATCAAAATGGGGATCTGAATAATAGTTCAAGGGACATGTGTAATTTACACTAAAATATGCCATCATGCTATAAAACAGTTGTTACAGATCGAGGATGTTGTGATGGTAGGTACCTAGAGATAGCTGATGACATGATGCCGTCCCTGCCATTTGCATGTGTGATGACAGCTGTGCAGTTACGATCCCCCGTGT
The DNA here is from genome assembly GCA_964058865.1 of Eleocharis quinqueflora. Lineage (NCBI taxonomy): Eukaryota > Viridiplantae > Streptophyta > Magnoliopsida > Poales > Cyperaceae > Eleocharis > Eleocharis quinqueflora. The sequence goes on from CAXKVX010001433.1 coordinate 35,226, forward strand.
AGAAATCAAGGACTGTTGACCTCCTAATTGACTCAATGGTCTATAAACAAAGAGAAAAAGTTATAAAATCAACTTATCCCCACATATCTGATGACCAATCTAAAAGTACAGACTACATAACAAACATATAGTGTTAAACATAAATTAAAAAAAAAAATCATGTAAAAGGATTCTATATTCTCTGTAACTGCAAACAGACTTGTGCATAAGCTTGCATTAGTAAAACACTATCACCACCAATACTTGCACAAGAAAAAAACATTAAAGAGGACCAATGCATTGTTGGGGTGAATCATACTCAATAGAATGCCTTTTAGCACCACCACAAAATTGATTAAAAAACATGATTAACCATGACACAAAAATTAAACAGAAAGGTAGCAAACTTTATGAAATATTTGTTCGGCAAACACATGATAGATGCAGTGTTAAAAAAGACAACTTTGTGGAATTACTTTTAAGTCTTTAACAGCACAGGAACCTTTGCATTACTAAGAACGCAACTCTTTCCTAATTAAAAAAAAGAAGACAGGACATAGTGACCCAACAACACTAAATACTACTGACACCCATGACAATGAGGTAACCACATATGTCCCTCTTGAGCATAATACACACCACCAAAAACAGTACCGCAATTACCGTTCTTTTCTTTCTCTTTTAACATTAAAACGAGACAACATTACCAGTTTACGAACCAAAGAAACAAATCAAAATGCCTCAAAATAGATTCTTTTTTTGGAGTTCAGAAAAATGATAAATGGTCCTACCTGGATAGAGAGGAGAAGAAAGACGCGAGTTGAGGGAGGCAACGTCCATGGAGCGGCGCCGACGGAACGAGCTGAGTGGAGAAAGGAGGAGCGCGTACCGATCTGGCGGTGGTGGTGATAGATCGCGAAATTGAGCTGCGCCAAGCCATGGATGTAGTATGATTAGCAAAGGTAGAATGGAAGAAGGAAAAGGCCACGAGGGCTATGGCTGGGTTTTTAGAAATAAATCTGTAATAAATGAATTCGACGAAGAAGAATAGTTTTTCACTTTGGGCTCATGTATAATTTATATTTTTAAATATTCCGGCCCATTAATATATTTTCCATATATTTTTCTAAGAAAATTGTTCCGGCCCTTTCATAGCGATTTGAATTCGACGAAGAAAAGTATGGAAATATTCCGGCCCATTACATCCTGAGTTGAATTTATTCCGGACTTTAAGCCCATTTAAAGTAACTTTGGGCTCATGTAAAATAGAATTGATCAAGCTACAATTTACGAAAACTAAGAAAAAAAAGGACCATTTGAAACGAGACAACATTTTGTTAACGAAAATAACGACTCATATAAATTAAGAATAATGAAATATAACATAAGTTTCATAGTTTATCAAGTGAATAAAATTTGTTGAAGCTCGTGTCAAATTGTTTAGACATTTTTCTTTTTGCGATATAAAAAATATTGAAGTTGTATACAAAATTCTATATATCCCATATTTAAGGAAATCAACAAACCTATATTTTTCTATATTTCTTAAAGTGACATTATTTAAAAATGCACTATCAAGAGTGTTAACATAAATCGATATGAAGGGTAGAGGCGGCAAGCCGGATCGGTCATGCGGGTTTGGGTCGGATCGGGTCGGATTAGTTTGATTGTCGACAATAGTCGAGTTTCAAGTCGGGTCGAGTTTCGGGTCGTCAGGTGTTGACAACTATCAGGTCATGGGTCGGATCGCGCTGGTCTTTTTTGGGTAACGGGTCGGGTCGGGCTGGATCCAGTCGGGTTCCGGGTCGGGCTGCATCGATAATTTTCGAGTCTTAGATCGGGTCGGGCGAGATCAGGTCAGGTTTGGATCGAGTTGCACCAACAACTTTCGGGTATTATTTTGAGTTTTAAGTTCAATCGGAAAAGACTGGGTCGCGTTATTCAATTGTGTTATTACATCTTGACTTTTCTGATGTTAATTTGTTAGTAAAATTATATTATGATGTAGACGAAATATGATGTCAAATCGGGTAGGGTTGGGTTCGGATTCTCATGTGTCACCTCATCTTGGGTTACTTGTCGTCTCGGATCGGATCAGGTCGGGTCGTGTTGGGCTCGGATCGCTCATGTGTCGCTTCGTCTCGAGTTACAGGTCATCTCGAATCGGGTTGGGCCGGATTCGGGTTGGATCGAATTCGAATTAGTTTGACTTTATCAAAATATCAGAAGGTCGGGTTCAAGTTAGATCGGGTCGAATGGATTTCTCGAGTCAGATCGAATTCTGCCACCTCTAATGAAAGGTCCAATATTTAAAAAACAATACTGATTAATCTTTATCACATGATCTTAAGGGATGGAAGTAATTTTTTGAGGAGCTATATATCTTAGGTCAGAACAATTATCTTTCTCATATTAATTGAACTTTTATTTTAAAATATTCATTGTCATTAAGAAAGTAATGTCATTGACAATAATGCATTCTACTTGGCGTATTTAACTAAGCGCTATGTAAATAATTTCTTTGGGCATTGCGATCTTCGAGTTTTGAGCTCAAACATTAGATAAGATATTGCACTGTTGAATTAATGGCTTCAAATATCAAGAGAATGAGACAGATGGTAAAGGACATGATAGCAATATCCTTTGTACTTACGCTTCAATAATCTAAATCTCGTCTTGAAGAAAGCACCAATTGATAAAATAAAATGTGCTAGAAAGAGGTGTGAAATTCAATTGCTAGAAAGACAAGTATATTAGTATATATAATTGATTGGTCAAAGAATTCTCTCCATAATTAAGGACATAAAATTGTATGTTACTATGTGCTACATGATTTTAGCTGATTTCAAGGCCGATATGTTTCAAAATATTTTTATTTCTTTGGGAAACAATATGTTTCAAGTTGAGGCAGGTAAAAAGATGCAAGCATGCAGGAGACATTGTTTTGTTTTTCTTTTTGATAAACTGCTCGCACTTACTTCGAACAATAAAAGTCTCTGCTCAAGATGACTCAATAATAGAAATTTAAGAGACATACTTTTTGGGCTCAATTATTGAGCACTTGATGTAGATTATTAATTTAAAGGGTATTTAGTTATTTATAGATAGAGGTGTAAACGGATTGGATAATATTCGATCTTCTCTCGATTTGTTTTTGAAAAAGACAAAAAATATTCGATTCGTATCCGTATTCGAAGATTCATATTCGTATTCATATCCGAAAAAAATAACAGATAAAGATATTGTATATCTATCATTTATTCTTATCTGATCGTTTAGCTATTTTCTAATAGTATTCGAAATTATTCAAGATATTCAATATTATCCAATTGTATTCGTGTTCATAACCAAAAAAATTCGATTTTTTATATATTTTATTAAATTTTGTATGTAAATTATAAATCTAATTAATTTTAGATGTAATTTACATTAAAGGCCCAAGTATCTCAAAAAGCAGCCTCTTCATATTGCGCCTCCATGGGATCATCTGGATGTGGAAGTAATGATTTCAATTATAGATGTCAATGCATACATAAAATTACTAATTTTGATTTGTAAAGAATATCAATTTAGGATAGGGGTGGAAACCATTAATTTACAATGATTTAAATTTAATAGCAATGATTTAAATTTAATATTCTATGATAAAATACGTTAAATTGCATGAAACTTGAAACACAATCCAACGCTTTTTTGTTGTTGTTTTTTTATTCAGTGTTCGTAGGCTTACAACACACACCTACAAATAAATCAGAAAATAAACTTAAAAAATCTCTTAAAAGTAACCTCTAGCGGAGTTTGAACTCCAGACCTCTTCCATTGAAGTCTTGTGCCTCATCACTACACTAAGTAGAATTTGGCCACTTTTTTCGTTGTTAATGATCCCCACTCCTAAAATATATGAGAGGCTTGATTAACATACTATCTTACTCTCCCCAGTAAGCCTACTTCACTGGATCCGTATCCGGTGGGTACCACGAATTACGGAAGGGTCATCGGGCAGCGATTTTACGCTGTAGAATTATCTAACACTGTAGCAAATTACTAATCGGACATAAAATGACATTGTTGAACGATAAGACTACAGAAAAAGCCCGCTATTGCTGACTCTTTCAGCGAATGTGAATTCTACTGCACTGCCATCCGAAGCCCTTAAAGTTTTCCAAGCTTCTCACATTCATCAGCTGCTGACCAAGCAAGTGCTCCTTAATAAAGTACCTTCATGTCTAATCATTGATTAGTAACATTTTTAGTATTATGAATATCTAATCAAGTGTCAAGTCATTTAAAAAAAATATATATATACTAACATTTTACAAATTTAGGAGTTACGAACCAAGTTATTTTGTCTTTGTGATAAACAAATATATAGTAGTTGGCTGTTGTAGGATAATTATCACTTATTCTACGAAAGAAGGTTCGATATTCAATAAAATCAAACTATTTTGGAGAATTTTAGATCAATATTTGAAAAAAAGAGCGTATGAAATAACTCTTCTTATATTAAAAAGAGAAAAACTTAGGTACATCTAAATAGGTGCTTCCTAAACACTCCACTGATTTCGTACCGTTTGATTGAAATATATAATACAAATCTCAATACAATCATATGCTACAGATTGAGTGTAGTGTCTAGGAAGCACATATCTAGATGTACCTAAATTTTTCCCTAAAAATATATTCAAAACAAAATTCGTCGCAAGCGAAATTTTGGAATGCCTTCGCACTACAACAAAAAAACAGATATACCAACGATTATGCAATCGATACTATATAACGATTTGCTTAATCGTGTGAAGAACCGTTGGCAAAGGTGTTTTGTCGCAGGGAAAATAAGAATTTAATATTCGACTAAGGCAATGGTTATCTACTAATCGTTGCTTTCTGTGCGGATAAGACAACAATTATTTACTATTAACCGTTGCTTAGGTGATTACTTTTAAAATATTTTATAAATGGCTAGTTTCAGATTTTGCTAGCCAATAGATCATTCATAAAATTGTTAGAGATAAAGTAAATAGCACAATAAAACATTAATATATTATAAATATGCCACAAATATTCCGATACAATAAAAAATGAACCCTAAACACTGAATCCTAAGATATTGTCTTATAATTTCTAAATCCTAAGAACTTATTGCTAGCTAGTTCAAAAAGCTAAGGTTGCTCGAGAAGACACGCTTGTGGAGTTGGTTACTTATTTATCTCTACATGTATCTTTTGTAACCTCATAACTTATCTCTAGCTAGTTCTAAAGCTAAGATTCTCAAGATTTCAAAGATGAACATAGCTCAAAAAGACGCAATTGCAGTACTAAGTCTGACTCGATCAATTACATCTTTTCAGACTATGGTTCCTTAAAAACTCTAAGAATTGTTGCGAGTTTTCTCCTCTCATATGGAACCGCCTGCAAAAAACACAAATGTATAAATAACAAACAATTTATACTCTACAATGCAAAGTAAAATCCAAAGCAAAAATAGATAAAATAACATACTCTTCTTTTAGGCGTGAAACATCTCTCTCTTTAAGTTGAAACACTTGATTTTCATCCAGTGCCATGATAGGTGTAATCAACCTATCAGTCGTACTTCACCTACAAAAGTATTGTAAAATAATTTTGATTATCTCATCATGTCATGTTATAGTAAAATACTTCAAAGGTATGTACATATCATAATTGGACTATTGTAGGAACCCTCTAACTATCAAACGAGACAAGTATTTTTTCTAACTATTAGATTATTTTAGGAACTAACAAAATAAATAAAAAAATACCTCCTAAAAGAAGAGTGGAGATGAAAGGGACATAGAAGTACCTAAAAAAACACATAAATAAGTAATAAGATAAATACTTAGAATTGCTCGCAAGGTGTTTGCGAAGTTTTCTAGACAAATCGTGCATTCCTATCTAGAGTTGATTTCATTTGCACTCATTTTCTGATCAGCTAGAGAGAAAAATACTAGTGGTCCGTATATTTTTTATGTACTTTAAAGTGTCTTTAAACTAGAGTTCTCAAAAAATACGGACGGGTCTACCCGCCCGTGCCCGGACCGTGCCCAACCCGTGGATCTAGCACGGGTCGGGTTGGCCTCAAATCCTCCAAACCCGTCTGGACCCGTGCCCGTGTAGACCCGTGCTCGTGTAGACCCATGCCCGACTCGTGCCTTGATCCGCCTGTGCCCGACCCTTGGAACTGTGCAAAAATTCAAAAAATACAAAAAAATTCAAAAAAATCGATATATATATATATATATATATTAAAATAATGTGCAGTTTTAAATTAAAAAAAATCGAAAATTTGGACGGATCCGACCCGACCCGTCTGGACCCGCCCGGACCTTACCCGCTCGGGTTTATCATGGGACGGGTTGGGGGTTTTTGGTTCGAACCCGTGCATACTCGCCCCGCCGTTCCCGTGGATCCGTGGATCCGGGCGGGTCGGATCCACGGGTACCCGACCCGCCCCGTTATTAATTCACTACTTTAAACTACAAAGCTCAAAGAAATATAATCAAGTTATTACAATACTTGACGTATGTGAAGCATGGTGAAAATCCAACAATATAAATTAGTCTGATTTCACCCTAAAGAGTTCCTATGTTTCACCATAAAGAAGAAGTTATTTAATCTATCTTTTTAGATAACATATTTCTCTTCATACATAGAGACCTTTGTTCATGTAAAGTACTTAGTAACAAAATATTTACAACAATACAAAAAGTGTGATCTTTTGTTTAGGGTATTTTTCAAGAAACTATTCCACTCTTCTGGCGGGACAAATAGTGCCACCAAATAGAGCGGGTATTTCAAGGGAAATAACCTAACATGAGAGGACGATCTTGTATCGAAGTAAATATGTACTTATTAAAGGCCTTAAATGAACAAAAGCCCTCATGAGAAAATGTTTTGTTTAGTAATTGAATGCGATAATGATTCAAATGATGATTGTGAAAAATGTTTTGTCTAATGAGGAGTCTTTGAAACTTGAAATTGTTAGGCTAAATAAACTCCTCATTGAGAGAAATCAAGTCCTAATGATAAAAGATTGCACAATTGGGGTCTAATAACAAAATTGTTGAGTTTGAGTTCAAAATAAATAATTTGAAATTGAAAATAGGGCTTTAAAACCTTCTAGTATATTAAGCAACACTAGAATGAATTTGAGTAAGTTGTATGAGGAACAAGGACCGCATAACAAATTGGGTTTGGAATACAAGATAATTTCACCCTCTTCTTTACCATCCAAAAATCCTCAAAGGCCTAAAAATAAGGAAAAACAAATTAAAAAATGACAAGGATACTACCAAAAAGATAGAAACATACCAAACTATGTCTTTAGGTACCAGTTCAACAATGAAAATTATGTCAAACCAAACCGGTCCCTAGGTACTTCAACACATCATGGTATAACAACGCATATTATAAGGAACCAAATTGATGGGGGTATGAAAGAAAAAAATAAAATTGCCCAACTTAGTGTTCATCACAATCAAACACCAAGGATCGTGTCTCAACCAATACACTTCTCAAAATCAAACTTTAATTTTTCATACAACAAAAGAGTCAAGATCAAGAATTGAAAAATAATTTTTATATCCGTTTTGTCAAGAAAAACACAAATTCCCCAACTTGTGCATTTTGCAATTATTGTTGCAAAAAGGGCATATCGCATTAGAGTGTATAATTAGGAAGAGAAGCAACAAATTAAAGGTTACTTGGGTTCCTAAAGTTCAAACTTGGTGGATTTAAAGTTTTTCCCCCAATACTAATTGTCATATATTTAGGAGGGTTAATAAAAAGAATTGAGTCATATAGAATTTAATCAAACATATATTTTGGTTAAGCCCAAAATTCAAAATTCCATTTCGCTATACTCTAAACTTGTTATCGAGGGCTCGCTATCTAGTTTTGTAAAAATATGAGGTAAATTATAAATATTGAGAGGGGGGTTTCTTGCTCAAATTATAATTGTGCACAAATTAAGTAGAGCTTTATTGTTAAATGATAATTTCAATTTATGATGTGCACAAATTGAGGGAGAGCTCAATATTTTTCCAAAATTTCACTTTGGTTGATTCCAAAAAGGGGTGGGGGAAATATAGGCATACGGGCAAAACGATGTAAAATTTTAATTTTTTTTAATTTGCCTTAATGCTCTTTGGTTTTGCAAATTATCAAAAGAAAGAGATTGTTGCCTTAATGCCCTTTGAATTTAACATCTTTCTTGTGAGCTTTTGTTTAGATTTTAATTCAAGTAAAAAAGAAAAAAGAAGAACCAAGAAAGGAGCTCAAGACAATCAAGCATGAAGATTTCAAAGCAATATAGATGCTAGATTATTTTATTTGAGCTTCTAATAATTTTAAATCAACGAGATTGAGTTTAAAACAAAAAAAAAATGATAGTTCTGGAGCTACAAAATTATATAATGTTTTATATAGTTATATAACTTTGTAACTTATCTAAGCAACATCAAGCTTGGTAGAAAAAAAAATCCCAAAACATTGTATAATGTTATAATAAGTTATATAACGTTGTATGCACAAAATGCCAAATACAACTATGTAAGAAATTTAGACAACAATGTAAGTATTTCAAGCTCTTTCTAAAAGGGGATCCCTTCACCCTTTCTTCAACACCTATTCTACATTGCAAAATTTTTTGTTCTATCATTGCTGAGCTTGAAACATATTGCCAAATCTTGCTCAAAGACTCAATCTCATTAATCTTAATTATTCTAAACTCTTAGAGAAATTGTGTTGAGTGATTATCTTATTGTCTATCCTGTTCAACTTTGTATCTTTTGTTTTTCGTTGATTTGGTGCTCTACCTGTGTGTGTAATTAGTGAGACCAAGTTCGACATTGTGTGAGTAGGATTGGTTCTCCAATGGTGTGTGTAAGAGAGGCCGATTTCGAAGTTGTAAATTCATTTTTTATAATGAATCATCTCGACCTTGCTATCGTGTCGAGGGTCGGGAGTTCCGGAGAGTAGTATTGTCAATATCCGAACTCCGTTAAAATCATTGTGTCACCTTGAATTGTTTTATTTCCATTTTTTAAGCTCTTCTTTTTATTTTCATTATTAATTTAGTTTACAATTTGCTTGTTCTTAAAATTGCTTGAATTGATTGCAAATTGCAAAACTTATAAATTGACCCCCGATATTCTAGAATTGCTTAAATTAAGCCCCTTCGGTTTCAACGACCTCCACCTATAAAGAGAAAACTACTATCTAAGTGAAAAATAAGTTAATTAGTTATTCTTCAGGGTGAAATACATGAGTTTTTTAGGGCGAAACTCGAATTTTTAATTTATATTTTTGGATTTTCACCATATTTTACATACATCAAGTATTGTACCTGTAGAACCTAGGGGCCTAGGTACTTAATTAATTTTTGCTTGGTTCAACCAAATAGGGACCTAAATTGCAAATTTCACAAACTATGGTAATCAATTCAATTTATGCAATTCAACAAGCAATTCTAATTAATTTTCTAATTAAGCAATTCAAGCACAACTCAATTCAATTCACAAACAATTCAAGCAATTTAAACTAATTGAATTGAGAAAATGTAAATAGAGAAAAAGGAAGAGAAAAGCTCAATCGTGTGTTGACGGAGTTCGGCTTGCATGAATGCCTCGCCTACGTCTCCGGGTCTCCGGCGCCCCCGCTTCTTGCGATAACAAGCCTGGTCCGCTCCACTAAACAAAAACTCGCTTGCTTAGCGTACAACTTCGGAATTGGGGCTCTCTTACACACACCGGTGGAGCTCCCAACCCTAACCCGACGCCGAACTCTATCTCTCTTACACACACCGGTGGAGAATCGAGCCGACTTCCTTGAACTCACTTACACACTCCGGTGGAGCTCAAGGCAACACACACTCACAATCAAATAGACTATTCCTAATTGGAAGATTTAGCAAGACAATCACTCAAACAAACAACTCTCTATGATCCCTACATTAGATTTAGCTAATTAAACTTGGGATTAAGAGCAAGGATTTGGCTAAAGTTTAGAGCTCAAAGGTGTTGGGTTACGAACAGTTCAAAACCCGTCAATTGTCCTAAGCAGCGGAAAGACCGTAAAACAAAAATTTTACCTCTAACTTAAGCCGGGGATTAAGTGGGGTATGTCGGATAAACCACAGAGGGTGTCTACCTCCCGTTTATCCCTAACATCAAAACCCTACTTAATCCCTAAACAGATCTACTCCTTAAACAGATCTACCTCCCGCTTCTTGGACCGCAGAAGACTCGGAAGACCGAATCACAGACGCTCTTCTCCCCGGAGTATCAGACGTCTGATACCTCTACCAGATGTCCACCAGGACGACCAGAGAGCGGCTTACTTCTTCTGCCAGAAATACCGAAAGCCGCGATATCCCGCAAAAACACTATTCACCGAGATACGGACTAAATAAAATATCTTCGTGAATCGCAGTTATCCAAAATATGGAATACCGTTCTAACACAAAAATATTATTTTTCGAATCTCGTAAACAACCGTATACGAGAAAGAGAGAAAATATATTTATCAATACGAATCCGAGTTAACGAGTCCGAGTCGATTTTGGTGCTTCTTTCTCTCTCCCCCTACCCCTCTATTTATAGGAAAACGAGGAGGTTACATTTTTACAAATAAACCCTTGGAAAAAATGAATTTCCAAAAATACCCTTAAGGATAAGCATGATGACATGGAATTTTTTTTATTAAAAATTCCTTTATCCAAACATGCCAACCTTAATATATATTTTTTTAATATTTATTTATTTATTTTTAATTAAGATTTTAATTAATTTTTAATTAAGGTTTTAATTTGATAATGACTTTCATCCCAAATTCAAAACCATAATCTATAATTAAAATCTAAATTAAATATATATAAATATACATAAACATATAATTGTTCTCAACAATTATATTTCTCAGGGTTTGGTATTTGTTTGGTTGCGGTATGATTTTATACAACGTATCGTATACGTTTATAAATTCAACCGTTGTTTTTGCTTGTCATCTTATATATATAATTTAATCATATCATATATAATTAATTATAATCATCTTAATATTAATTATAACTATTTATAATTAATCATTAAGATTCTCTGATTTAGCTCCTATGCGGTGTGACCCAATAGGATCTGTGTTATGTTGGTAAATAGAATTAAAACCATTTTAATTTCTATAATCATATGAGGCATCTGACATCTGCGCTATGACCATCCAATTACACAGACGATGTTGTACTTATGCAATATCACGATCCACTAAACATTTTAGTCGTGTTAATTCTTTCATCTCACAGTATCAGATTAGTTTCAAGGCAGGTGTGTGTCATCCTTGCAAACTTAATCTTTTCTCGATCTTGAGCAGACTTATCAAATATAATTACTCTTGTAATTATACCGCATGCAGATAATCTTACTCTATCAAGGGGCCCAGTGATACTGTAACTCGTATCAAGACACGAGGGATAATAGTACTTTCAGTAAACCATCACTACCTCAACTAAGCTATGTATACCGAAAAGCTACCGTTATGACTGCGTTTTACCGACATCGTTAGATAACAATCACACATACACATCTCTTAGTAGGAAAGATGAATACCTCATACTTTAGAACTTAACACTGAATGAAAACATTAATGACACGTACACAATTCCATTTAATGTTTCATTCGAGGTCTGTCAAATACCATGTTTTAACATGTATTCATGTGATTAAAACGACATCTCATGTCTATGATTTGTAAAACTTAACCATCTTTTAATCCACATTCTAATCTTGTAACGGTAAATTAGTGTTCCTGCTAATTACCTTGGTTAGAGACTTTTAAGAGTATATATCATCTGTATTATGAAGTTTCACAATTCCAGTTATTGACTCAAGTCAGATAAAGGAATGATTCATAAATTCAATAATACTCAAAGTAACAAAATGACAGTTTATTAATCACTCAATTCATGAACAAAGCTTTATGATAATTTATCGTATTATTGACTTCTAGATTATTACAAACTAACAAAAGGTTGCTGTAAAATTGGTGTTGAATGAATAGAATGATCAGCAGTTCAATTGTTGAGGGAGAAAGGTTTATATAGGACTCAAATCTGGCCAAAAGCAACTCTGCACAAGATAGCGTTATAACGCTATCTTGGAAATGGAAAAAAATTATGACCGTTGGAACCATTTTTTGGTAGCGTTATAATGCTAAGTTATGTACAAAACATAGCGTTATAACGCTATCAAGTGCTAGGACAAGAAATTTGACCTTTGGGATTTGTCTGGCGTTATAACGCCAAAGTTAGCGTTATAACGCTATACCAAATTCCTACATAAATTTCAGTACTTGGCCAATTTTTGGCACCTTAACTTACCTTGGCGTTATAACGCTAACCTCTCTGGAAGTTTGGGTGAATGATTTTGCAACTAATCCAAATGATGTTTTTGATCAAATAAAGTTTATATTCCTAAACTTAAAATATATCTAAGACATATTCTTGATGTTTCTGAATTTTATTGATTCAATTTCTATTTTAAAATCCAGTTTGAGCATTTCAGCAATTTAGCGTTATAACGCCAAATATAACGTTACAACGCTATCTCAGTTCGATGTAAGGTTTGGCCAGAAGTTACCATTTTGGACATGTAGCGTTATAACGCCAAGTTTAGCGTTATAACGCTATACCCTGTTTGTTTTGGATTTCCTTCCTCTTTTGTATCCAAATTTAAATAAACTAAAATCTAAATAACCTAAGCATGTCTTCATTTTGATCTTGATCTTCATGCTTGATTGTCTTCGTCTTCAAACGACCATAACTTTTGACTCGTAAATCTGATTTCAGTGTTCTTCGTGGCGTTGGAAAGCTCACGACGAAATCTACAGTCGGTACTGGGCTAGCTTGTACTAGATCACTTTTATGCCCATCAGAGATCGTTTGAAGCCTCAAAACTCCTCTTGAAAATTACCTACACAATATCTCAAAAGACAAAGCTTTGTAAAATTCAACATCGTTTTGCAAATCAACAAATATAAGAGCTTGTTTGAGCCAACAGTACCAACTTGTTTTTTTGTGTGTGTTTTGTAGTTTGTGGATCTTTTAAATTACATAGAAAGCATCGTGCCACTGGTATTTTATCTTTAATTGATTAAAAAAATGAGTGCGAATAAAATCAACTCTAGAGAGGAATGCACAATTTGTGTGGAAAACTTCACAAACACTTTCGAGCAATTCTTTGCAATTATTTTGTTACTTATTTATTTTCATTCCTCTTGCATATTGCATCTTCATATTTCTCCTATCAAAAGATAAATGATCTTAAAATTTTGAAATCCTATCAACATTACACTCACGTTCTAATACTTTTATATACACAAAAATTATTGCTATTTGCTTGCACAATTAGCTATTAAACTATTGTAGAACTAACAAAATAAATAAATAATACCTCAAAAAAGAAGGGAGGACAGACAAAGAGGAGAAAAACACGAAAATGTTCATCGGTGAGAGGAGAAAACACAAGATCGACGGGGGACATGGATAATATGGCGGAGTCGATCATTTCCATGCCCATAACCTCTCCGTCACCTACAAAGCATGACATACCAACTATTGAAGAATAAAATCAAAATAAAAGTGGCGCATGCAAACTAAAAATTGTTAAAAGGGCCTGCATGCAATATTACTTTAAATCCTAAACCATGCAACAAAGAATCGTGAAATAAATAACTCACAAAGTACTATGCAACAAAGTTCTAACTTATTTAGTTCCTCTAAACAAAGTGTTCAATATTACTAACAAAAAAACATCACAATGCAAAGTACCATGCCCCTAATAGATCTGACCCGTAACAAAAATCACCCAACAAAGTGTTCAAGCAACAAGTTCTAACTTATTTAGTTTAACACAAGACCATGAAAGAGACACCTCACACAAAAAAGAAATCAAAAGCCAAAAGCAATGACCTTAATTTGGCAAGAGGAGAACAACGCGAGAGGTGAAACTAGCGACCATGAAGGAAAGAATGGGAAAAATCGATCAGATCAGATCACACCTCTAGCGAGACAGATCTGCTAAAGGTGTGAAAGCGACAAGAGGAAAGAGAGACATAAAAGAAATGAGAAAGTTGAGGTGGAAGGCGGCTAAAGAAGGAAGTAGAAGAGAAGACGGGGAAAATGTTTTTATACATAGAATTGGGATAGTACAACGTTTATTAAACAATAGCCATTGCTTTAAGTCTAGAGAGGGGCAACCATTATTTTAAATAATCGTTGCCTCAGAATTCTAGGAAAAAAACAATTCTGAAAAGTGCGGGCAACAGTTGTCTGAAAATAACCGTTGCCATTTTTCACCATAAAGTAATAATTATTTAAAATAATCCTTGCCTTATTTTTCGAACTTTTTTTCACTTTTGTCAACAATGTTTTACAAAATCTCTTTGATCGTTGCTTTATGAATGTTGCTAAATTTATTTTCTGTTGTAGTGTTGATGACATTACTTCAGAGCTTTTCTTTCTAGAAAAGTTCAAAGAGCCTTAATTACTTTTTTATTTTTATCCATTATATAATAATCTCTAGAAATTAATTAATAACTGGAAAATCTAAAATTGTAGTTTTATAATAAATTATTGTTTAATAAGCTGCACTAAGGAGTACGGAGTTAGAATTTTTTTTTATAAAGGCACCAAAATATCTACTGACATGGATTTTTCAAACTATCATTTTTTCGAGTGCTCACTTTCCAAAAAAAAAATCTAATGATTTTATTTATCATTTACATTTTAATTGTTTTTTTAATAAAAATGACAATTATTTGGATGCGCCTTTTTTTTCCTTTACACTGTTTGCATGTCAGCGACTTGAATAGTTATTATTTTCCCAGCGTGTGCAAGTCCCATGCTGCTTTTGGAATATAAGTCTGATTATAATTCATAAACTAATAATAACTTCATAAGCTGCCAAAAGGCCTACATGTATTATTTTCCAAACAGACCCCATTCAAAAAGATATCAAATTGGCTATAATTGTGTTTCAACCTTTGGCAACTTGATTTATGATAGGGAACTTTTGTATTTCTTGTCATTCTTTTGTGATAAATGTCATTTATCTATTGGAGAATGTTCCGTAGATATCACATTTGATATCAAATATTAATATCGATTTTATCGTGCACATTATTTGAGTTATTATGAATGTTATACCATAACTATTTTCAGTACAAAAAATAAAATGTATAACTTTTCATTACAAAAAATAACATGCATAATAACTCAAATAATGTGCACGATAACTCAACTAAAGGTGCATAATAAAATCAATAATATGTATAACTATTTCATTACAAAAAATAACATGCATAATAACTCAAATAATGTGTACGATAACTCAACTAAAGATGCATAACAAAATTGATATCAATAGTCGGTATCAAATATGTTATCTACATATCAGCTCCCTTATCTATTATATATCTTTGTTATTATTCGCACCATGTATATATCATTGAATAGACCTGACCTTTGATATACATCATCTAATAATCTAAATGATGAAATCAATAAATCGTAATGCATGTGACAAGTTATCAAACGAACTACAAGTAATATATAATTTCATTTGGTGTCTATCACTAGAGGTGTTCAAAGAACTAGTTGCTTGTTCGGGATCGGCTTGGATAATAATTTGTATTGGCTCACAATTTTAACAAACTGGCTCAACGAGGTTTGTAGTTTTTAGAGCCACTACAACACAAAAGAGTTTTAGCGTTATATAATTATAATCAAATTTTAGTGATATCAAGAGTTAAAAATAATAAGAAGTATTAATCTAGATTTTTTTTATAAAAATCGATGATAAAATGTTCTTTTATCACTGGTTGTTCAGAAGAAATCAGTTATAAAATCTTTATAATCGATTGTTTGTTAATAAGCGGTGATAAAAGTTTTATCACTGAATTTTTTTTAAAAACCGACATTAACAATTTGAATTTAGAAAACCCGCGTCCCAGCTCAATTTTTCTGTCTTTCACTCCTCTCTATCTTCCATATCTCTCTCTATATATACATTTCTATCTCTTATCTATCTCTCATATCTCCCTACTATCTCTTTTCTCTATCTCTATATTCACCATTATTATTCTTGTTCTTCTTCAAGAAGAGACGGATCGCCATTTTTTATTCTCTCAATATCAAATGCAAACGATGCTGACTCTTCTCTTCTCTCTATTATTGTTCTATTTTTCTATTTGTTTTTGTTTTCTTTTTGTGTTGTCTTTTATTAATTTATTTCTTCTATTCTCGTTCTATTTCTTCTTTTATTTATTTATTTCTTATTTATTTTTGTTTTCTTACTTTACTTCTTTCTATTTGTCTTCGATTTTCTTGTTATTTTTCTATTTTTTATTTTTAATCATCTGTTTCTTATTTTTAAATTAAATTTGAAAATTTAAATTTGAAAATTTGAAATCTGAATTATTTGCGATTTGACAGCTGTCAAAAGATGTATGTTCTGCATAAAATGATACTTGATTTTATGTGCACCATTGCAACAACCCTTCGGTTTTGCTACATTTTTCCTTATTTCTTTAAAATTAGATTAATGAGGATCGTGTGGGTAACTCAGTTGACCAGACATTGATCAATACCAATGATACAATTAATTAAGGTTTTCAAGAAATACTTTGGTGACATTAATCAATATCAATGATACAATTAATTAAGATGTGGTAGTTGTGCTTTCCAGGAATAAGTGAAGTATGATTTTTGGCTTTAGGTGCTTATCCTTCATTCCCCGTTTTTACTTGATATACTCTCTTCTACTCTTTATTGTCGTCATGTGAAGAAACATGTTAACTCTTCTTAAATATGCTATGAGTAACATTTTAATTTTGAGTTCTTTCTCAGTGCAGATTCATTAATGCATATGTGACCATTTTTTTTGTGTGTATCCTTCGTCAGGTCTTTCTTCTCTAATCTCTAAGGTACACCTTATATCCACGGGCGGACTCATGTAGATCCACGGGGGCAAGTGTCCCCCCTGGAAAAAAATTTACAAAATTGTTTAGTGTATTTGTGCAATTTGTCGATTTTTTTTGCGAAATAACTATGTATATTTGAAAATCTGTGTTATTTTGCCCTCCCCTGAAAAAAAATTATGAATCTTGCCCTCCCCTGACGAAAATTCTGGATCTTCCCCTGCTTATATCTTATATATTAGATGGAATGTGGATTATCCCATCTTTGTTTCTAAAGGACATGCAATATATTCTTTTTTTGTAGGGGTGTTCTTGCTATGTTAATGCTAAACTTGGATTTCTATATCACACTTTAATTACAATTAGACCATAATATTAATATAACTTGAGTGTGACAAAGTTAACTTCAGAGTCTCTATTCCTTTTTTTCTGCATGTACAGTAATTGAGGGTAATTTAGACTCTATGAATGTTAATATAATCTTATTCATTTGCCTGATGTAGGATTGGGTAACTGACAGTGATAGTACAGTGGATCTTTCATGAGTGAGTGATGATGAGAATAATGAGGTGTGTTAACTTGTTAAATTGACTACATTTTTTTAAAACTTTTTACATTTGTGATCTAGATTTGATAATAATTAATTAGCACTACAAAGAACAACTAATCGGGTGAGGTTGGATTGAATTTTTTTTTAGATAAAAATGAGAATCAAGCTATTCAAATTTAAATGACCTCAAGTCATTTATCTGAATTTCGAATTCAAGACCTTCCACACAGAGATCATTGCTCTTAGTCAGAGATTGGATTGAATTTATAACTTTGAGTGTAATTTATGTGGTTGTAATTTGAATTTGGGAATGAGATATTGGTTTTAAATTGGTTTAAACATAATTTTTAATTTAGTCTTTGGAAATGTACTATTGAAATTTTTTACCATATAACACTGGTTTTTACTTAATAACTGATGTTAAAGGTGAAATTTAGCACTGCATTTGTACTAGAAATCAATGTTACAATTTGAACATACAGTAGTTATGTAAAATCTGGTAGTAAGATTTCTTTTTCTTCGTTGTCTCTTAAATTACTTACCATTGATTACTAAACACATTTAACACCATCATCAATTCCGGATGAATCATGAATAACTGTTCCAAAGCCTTTTTAATATCCGGTGTTGAAGTCGATTTTTGGAATAGTGACTTCGGATCAATGTAACACCCTCATATTTATAATATCAAACATATCATAGGTAGGAACATTGCACGTGGATTACATAATAATATGAGGTGCAAACTCTAACGTTTCTTTTTTAAGTGAAGACAATAATTGTTTGATATTAATATATTATAAATAATGGAAAGTAAAAAAATCAGATCTAATTTGAAAAAAAAACTGTTAGGATATATTTATTATCTAAAACAATCCACCGACACCTTTAGCTTGCTTTGCTTGGGAGTGACAAGACGACACTAGTTTTGTGGAACCCCCGAATCAAGATGATAAGCCTCTTCTGATTAAAGGTTGCATGCTTTTCAATCATTCAAATTTTGATCATGTTCATTGGTCATTTAAGCGGGTGATCACTTCCAAATTTATATGGAGAAATACTGATAGTTGGGTACGTGACTTCCACAACTTTGTGGAAGCTGATGCGTAGATATCATATTTGATAATAATTATTGATATCGATTTTATTATGCATCTTTAATTGAGTTATCATGTACATTATTTGAGTTATTATGCAATCTCGAGTATGTTTTCAAGTACACTGAGGAAGCCTGTGAGGATGATTCCGAGGATGACCCCGAGCATGTTTTCAAGTACGCCGACGAAGTCTACGAGAATGATTCTGAGTATGTTTCTGATGACACCGAGGAGAAGATCTGCAAATATGATCCCGCCTATCTTACGAAAGATGCCGAAAAAGAAATACATGAGACTGATTCCGAAGATTTTTTTGACTCCAAAAACTTGTCCCAAGAATCACTCGAAGACATGGAATACTTTGAGCTTGAAGAATCTTTCAGAAAAGCTGTCGAGTATCTCGAGTCGGAAGAGTTCCATCAGGAATATGAAGACGAAGGACTGGTCAGGTCCGAACACGAAGAAGAGTACTATGAACTAGTCGAGCATGAACCTACACCTACATCAGCTCATGCTCCAAATCTGCCCCCCATCATGTATATTTTTGCAACCACCTCCACCACCCGAACCACCTCTCAAACTGTCATCAATACTAAAGCTAGTAAAATACAAGCTTGAGGTCAAGATTTCATCAACTTGGGGAGCCCGAAGCAAACTGAGAAGGAAATGAATCCGAAACATATTCGAATTGTGATATTGAATTGCCTTGATTGATCTGTCGGAGATTTATTCATAGTTATCTAAATTATTTTCCTATTTTATGTCTTTTATCTCCTTAACAGTTATTTTTTGTTTATTCACCGAATCATCATATATTTATTTTCTTAGTTGTAATTATTTCTTACTTTGGGACCAAGACATTTGTCGCCTATATAAGAGACCTCTTGTCATTTGTAAGAATCATCTTTTGTTTAATGAAATTTTCAATATGTTAAGAATTTCGAAAATTTTGTGTTTTGCTACGTAGCATGTTAATTATTTCTTCTTTGTTTCTATTTTATTAAAGTATTTGTTGCAACTCGTTCTCACGGGGTTATAATTTCAGATCGAGATTGCATCACATTAACTACATCGTAAAAATAATTATTTTAAAGTGATCCCTGTCTTTGTATATATATATATATATATATATTGTGTGGATTTATATGTTATTAAGATAACAACGAAAGTTACGATTTCAAATCTTGTGCTCCCATATGATTGAAAAATAAATAAATTATGCTAATTTAGAAGATATATTATATATGTTATATTCTTAAAATAAGAAATTGTAGGTCCGAAATCTATATCTATCACTTAAAATTGAAAAAAAAAGGTCAAATTCTATCTAGTGTAGTGATGAGGCACAAAACTTCTATGGGTGAGGTTAGGGATTCAAGTCCCGCTAGGCCGTTAGGGGTTATTTTAGGGAGTTTGAATTCAAGTCCTGCTAGGAACTCTTTTAGAGAGAATTTCAAATTTATTTTCTAATTTGCTTGTAGGTGTGTGTTGTAAATTTGTAAATTTACGAATAATGAATCATAAAAAGAAGAGAGATTTACCGTCTGTCAACAGAAAACATCCAAACGGGAAGAAACATTACGAGTCATAAAAAGCCGCTCTGCATGTTTTTAGCTTTTTTTAACCGATGAGGAATGTCAAACAATGCAACACGTAGGATGCAATGGTGCAATAAACACCTAACCCCACTAAAACAAAAATTAAAGTATTAATATAGTGCAAAGAGAATAAAATCAGAGGAGCGATGACAAAAGGGGATTCCACTTCCAAAGAACTCCCCGCATCAGGCGCTGACCGCAGCTTCGAATTCCATTAACAAATGAAGATGTTAATTAATTAATGATTAAGTCTAATCAATTATTAACTTATATGCGTATTTACCTCCTCTTACCCGTGGCACACTCCTCTAAATGTTCTTAATTCGTGTCCTTACTAGTGATGCAACGTTCTTCATTTGTGTTTTTACATCAAGAGCCAACCTGTCTCTGTCTGCAACGGAACGGGATCTGGTGCTGTGTCCGACGGTGTAGCGCAATATCTGGATCGTTCAATTTTTACCGATTGCATCAAGATTCGTATCAAAGTATAAAAGCCTTCCTTATTTTCATCTCTGAAGGTCGATCGCGAAATTAACGGTCAATCCGGACCGTCCATTTGCTGTAGCGCGCTACTGCGCTACAGCAGATCCGGGTCCGTCTGCAACATACACATATATTTACACAATATGAATTTGATTTAACTGTTATGAGTACTTGCATTTTGTTGGATAATTTAAGACAGTACGGTGAACATTTTATTGGAATACGTACAGTTATAAAATTTTATGATTTGAATCATTTTTTTTTTTTTTTTATCAAAGCAAAACTCCAAACAGGAGTGCCAACTTCCATAATTGAAAGCAAAAAATACAAAGTTTTCGGTATAGAAGTTCTATACCTTTACATAAATTGCTTGTAAAAATTAAAATGACCCCTACCTAGCATATATCACTAAGCATTGACTGTATTACACTTATCTTGCGTTGAAAACCCCTGTTTAAACCTTTTGTAACTGAGTAGCAAACTCATACTCTTGCCTATGCTTGACTCCGAAAAAAACCAAAATTACACCAGCAGCAAAACTTTGCGGTTATGATCAAAACAGTAAATCATCTTTCACTCTCTGCTTCTATTCTATTTTGAGGATCTAATCACCCATCAGATCTTCATCTGAAGAATCCTGGCTAATGATTGTTCCATCTCCACTCACACTCCTCCGTTCTTCTATCTCCTGTCTGTTCCCAGCTAAACTTTGTTGATTAGTGCCTACTCTAAAAATGTTATTCACCATAGAAGGACCTCCTGTCCAGTATTTATATAGGACCATTACCGTATTATATACATTATGAAAAGTTTTTCTATTCTTATTCTGAAAAATAATTCCATTCCTTTCATTCCATATTATCCAGATATAAGAAACAAAAAGAATTCCCCATTGTTGCATCTGTGTTTTGTGTAAACATGATATTGATAGCCATATGTTGTTTAAAGATGAGAAGTCCAAACCTGTGCAGTCAATATTACCATGTTCTATAGATAACTAAAATTGCTTACTAATTTCATATATAAACATTTACACAATATATTTGTTAGATCTACTAAATAAATATTTTGTTTCATTTGCTTAATAAAGCTTAAAATCTTGATTAATATGCTATAAAAGACACATGTTCAATTTTTTCTAGTGGCATTCGAAAAATAATATACGCTAGAGATCACTACTATTACAAAAAAACTTTAATTAATGTCGAATTTTTAGAGAATTTAATGTTGAATGTTCTTTTGATGTAGTAGTGGCACTAAAGTTTTACCAATCGGCATTAGATTATTGACTTTTAATACAAATTTTTAATAATCGGTATTAAAAGTAACTTTAACATCGATTTTTAATTAATATCCGGTGTTAAAATCTGGTGTTAAAAATTAAATACAAAATAAAAATATATGTTCTGCAACCTAACAGCTGATTGCAGAACGTACAGTGACTGAAAGACAATATGACAACTATCAAATTCAAATTTCAAATTCAATTTAAAAAATAAAATAAAACAAAATAGAAGATTAACTAAAAATAAAAAGTAAAATATAACAAAAATACAGACAAATAAATAAATAGAATAAGATCTAACAAATAAAAATAATGAACAATAGAGAAGAAAACATAAATAAAAATAGAAGATTAACTAAATATAAAAAGTAAAATAGAACAAAAAAAAACCAAGATAAATAAATAAATAGAACAACTTCTAACAAATAAAAAGAATGAATAACCGAGAAGAAAATAGAAAAATGACAACCCGTCACTTGTTCAATGGTGGTCCGTCGCTTCTTCAAATTCCCTCTCTTCAAATCTCATCATTTTATACGAAGAAAAACAAGAAGAACAATGATGGCTAGGTTAGAGTTTTGCATCTGATATATATAGAGAGACATAGAGATAGAAAGGAGTGAGAAACAGAAAAATACGCTAGGGGCGCGTGGTTTCTAAATACGAATAATTAATATAGGTTTAATTAAAAAGTCCTGTTTAACTTTTAACACCGGATTTTAAAATTTGGTGTTAAAAGTTACTTTTAACACCGAATTTTTAAATTCCGGTATTAAATTAAAAATAGTTTTTTCTCCAAATGTTATAGTCTTTTAATACTAAATTTTTTAGTAAATATTCGGAGTTAATGTCACTGGGCATTTTTTATTCCGGATATTATAATTCGATGATAATTACACGGTACTAAAGTCTTTTTTGTGATAGTGGATGACGAAATCCTTATATAAATATATATTCAAGAATACTAACTTCTTTGGTGATTCAAACAATTGAATTTTTTTATCAATTATTGTGCATCGAACATATTTTTCTCTCTCTTGAAATAAGGACTTCGTTTAACTATTACATCTATAATTTTTCTAAATCTCTCTTGTGAAATTAAACTTGCGTCTTTTGCGGAAAGATAATACCTATTCAATTTATGTTCGATCACTATTATAAGCAAATTGTTTAAAAAGATAATTGTATATATGTGAATATTATGATTGTCTTTTAGAATGTTGATTCTACAAAAAAAAAAATAAGTTAAAATTTCAAAAGATAAAAAAATAGAGTTGGGTGTGTATAAAAAAATGAATTCAAGGGCTAACTTCTCTTAAAGAAAAGGAAAATTTTGTAGATACTTTAAGAGATATCACATTATCACATATACGCATTGAATTAGTAAATCATGCATGCAATAATATAATTGATACTTTATCAGAAAGTTTATAATTAAAGAAATGTATCGTATTATTTTTATAATAATGTCTCCATCAAATTAAGATTTTCCAGTACAGGAATAAGGGTACACTAGAGAACTAATTAACTAGCTGCACAAAAACATGGAACAACTTGACACAAGAATAAAGTCTAACATTATTCTAAGAAGAAGAAAACGTGGAAAGAATATGCGGAGTAGTCCTTTCGTCTGCTACAAATAGTGGTGCAAGAAATATTCGCTGTTCGTAGTTCGTCTGTGTTCGATTAGTCAAAAATTC
>CAXKVX010001434.1:0-23142 GCA_964058865.1 Eleocharis quinqueflora
TATCTAAAATTGAATGATTTTGACTTTCATCTTTTTCTCTGAAAATACAGAAAGCAATTTTCTTTTATAAATAAATGCACCTGCCAATGACGAGATTCAATCTACATTAATTAAAACTTATAAAGATTTATAAATTCATTGTTTTGTGTTGAGTTGTCATGCCTCTTTTTTCTATTTCTTTTTCAGAGGAAAACAAATTTTTTTATTGTGTTTCTTACTAGCGCGCTTATCTTATCACTTTATTTCCACTACTATAAAAATGAATTATTATAGTGAATTTATAAGAGCTATTATAACGGACCTAGGTACTATATTAGAGGGACTGCTAAAGATTCACGTGGTTCGTTATAATAGATCAGGCTATTATAGCGGTCTTTAGGACAAATCTGCTATAACGGATGGCTATTATAGCGGCTTTTAGAACAAATTCGCTATAATAGACCCCCTATTATAGCGAAGTTTGAGCAAAATCCGCTATAATAGACCCCATTTATAGAAGATCTCACTAAAAATCTGCTATAATAGATTTTGAAAATAAAAATGTTGATGCCAGCCTTTTCATTTATTGCAACAATGACTGATTTGATAAGTATTTTTGCATAAATGTCCATTCGTAATATATAATCAAGAGAAAATTTGACTATTTGCAGATATATCATGTTGCTAATTTTGAACAGTCTAATTTTATTTTAAAACGACCTTATGAAACAATCCAATTTTATTTTTACAGTAATAATTGAGTGAGTTGTGAAAAAAACTTTTTTTTTACAATAATACTTAAAACTCAGATATATATATTGAGATACGGTGTGGAGCATTAGGAGTTTGGTGCTCCATGGAGCACCCTAGCCTATCTCTCTCTCTCTCTATATATATATATATACAAACATACTTCAAATACAATAATATTTGTAGGACGAAAGCAGAATTAGCGAATATTTCTTTGTGAAGAAGGAATAATGAGAGAAGATTTTAGTGAAAGAAGAATGATGGAGAGTTGATATTTATATAGAGAAGGAAAAATTTTGGGAAGAATCTGTCTTAATTCGTGGGACTCTGTGAAATTTTGAAGCGTTGGATTGACATGAATCAACGGTTGAATTGATACTACATTGTGATTTGTGGGAAGACCTTATTATAGCAACATTTGTGTTCATTCCGCTATAATAGACCTATTATAGCAGACCTTGATGACATCCGCTATAATAGACCTATTATAGCAGACTATTGATGTCATCCGCTATAATAGATCCCTTATTATAACGGATTTACACTGTGGTCCGCTATTAAATGAGAACTATAATAACTCCTTTTTGTAGTAGTATTCGCAAAGACTGACTGCTTGTAACTTCTCAGATGCACCATTCTTGAGTTGCATGTTCTACTTGCTATAGTCTCTCTCAACCTGAAGTACATCGGAGGATGGTACATAACCACGGTAATAGGTCTTCTTAACTTGTATTCTCTACTTGATAGAGTAGACTAATCCTCTATATATAAAAGTTAAACATGTTTGGCTACAGTTGCTATGAACAGTGTTTTTACTACTGTAGCATTTTTCATTTTTTCTCGAATTTTTTTTAAGCAAATTTTTTTTTAATTTAATTCTCTTTATTTTTTTCTGCCATTGTTTTTTTTTTTTTTTTTTTGCACGGAGCGCGAGCTCAACGTCTAGTATAATTTATAGGCGCCAACTGCTACGAATTGATTTTGTGAGTGTTTGATAAGACACTGACACCAGTACAATTTATTCATGTTCAATAGTTTATTTCACTTTTGTTTCATGAAATTAAAGATGAAGTAGATAATAAAGATATAACTTCTGTACCACTGTTATTTGGTAAGAGCATACAAAAGTTTCAGCTAAATTATGCCACATAGTGGCATAATAGATAAGAGAGCGCTGCAAAGTCAAGGGATGTTTTAGATCAAATGAAACCTGCTCTATCAATTCTACTTCTTAAGTCAATGAAAAGGACAATACATATTATTTTGTATACTTCGGCATGGAACGAGATCTTCTACCGCGCAGCACCGTCACTGTGCGTGCTGCGCAGCAAATTTCAGTCTTTAATTTGCATCAAGATTCGTGCAAGCTAAACTTTATAATATCAGACCCCCTGAATCAAATTTGGGCCGTCCGTAACTGACAGCACAGTAAATCTGAGCCGTCTGTCTGTGCTGCGCTGCGCAGTAGAGGATGTGCTTCCCTTCGGCATGGGGTCATCAGAAAATCTTCAGAGAGAGCATTTATCCTTTTTTCAATTATTTCTAGCAATACCACTGAAGTTAAATGAGTACTCTCTCTCTATATACTTTGCAGTTGATAAAAATGACTGATTCTAAAAGGGTGCTGCAGTATTTGCAACTTTTCTGGTAAAAACAGGATTAGAATAAAGAGTAGGGTTAATTGGTAAATCTGTATAAACCTGTCAGTATGCTGTACAGAAATACAAAGAAAGGCGGTAATATTTCAGTATGATAACTCTATAGTGAAACATGCATGTACTTAACATGAACATTGTTAATTGATGCATACCAGAGATCTGCTTGTTAGTATGTTATAAGCATGAGAAAAAAAATTCAAACAATAAAAGAAGGTCAATCCAACAAAGTATGTGAACTGAGCTCTCAGAGATATTCAATTCCAAACAGAATACAAGTACAAAATTTATTTGAAAATTTATTCATGACTAGTGTTTCCAAAAATAAAAATGGGGAACTTGACAGCATAGGCGGATTAAAGTGAAGAGAATGGGTTGACATTGTCACTTAAATTTTTTTTTTTTTTGGAATTTTATGCATATATATACTCTATTTTTAGTGCTAAAATTTTTTTTTGTTAGGAAATTTTATATTCGAACCCCGTAAAAATATATAATTATTTCATTGTTGAACTCCATAATTAGAATTTTGTAATTGTTATATTGATCTTAACATTAAAATAGTATTTGACTCCATTTAAAAATTCTGACTCCGCCACTGTTTGACGGTTGTTCTAAATTAATGAATACGTGGAAACTTACTCCCCTTTAATTTTCCTTCATAAAATTATTTTCTGAAAACTTTCTTTTTACGCGATATTAAAAGTTAATTGTCATCATATAGAAGAACTTCTGCGGTTGTTGTTATCCGATTTCATCGCGACAGGGCGATAATAGTTACCTGAAACATTGATTAATTATTATATAAAACCGACAACAAGTTCAGATAGATAAATTAATGCGTATCACACGAAGAAATCATGGAAATTTGCTTGTGTACAAAATGAAGTGGGGTAACCGAAAGGTCCCTGGAAATCTTTAGGAATTATGTGCTAACGTGCTATAGTGAACTATCTGGCCCCAATCAAAGAGAAGGGTACCTCCAAAAAAGAGACCCGAATCTGATGGACGGTCCGGATTGATCGTTAATTTCACGATCGACCGTCAGCGATGGAAATCAGAGAGTCTTTATACTTTGACACAGATCTTGATGCAATCAGTAAAAATCGGACGGTCCAGATGCTGCACTATATCATCCCGTGCAGTACCAGATCTGGTTCCCCAAAAAAGCTCCGACCAGTGTGCTTGGTTCTATGAATCCGTATTCTTTGAATAGTAAGTAATTTCTAAATTGAAAATGGACAGCTTTTGCACGATGATACTGTAGTAGCGCTGTAGCAGTCATTGTGCGGACAGCGGTGAGGATCCAGAGGCTGATCATTTCTAACAATTTCTATTCCAAATTCTCGTCCTATCGTGCACATAAAAGACATATTTGGAAGTTGCAACTTCATAAGAAATCCGGATCATTCATTTTTAGACATATTTTGAGATTGCGTCCAAGTAATAAGCATTATGGTAAAATGTAGCCTCTTATGTTTATGCAATGCAAGACTGCATTTAAAAGTATGTGTATGTTCAATTACATGTAATATTTTTTAAATTGTTCATTATTTTTAGTCTATAAAATTAAGGAAGCGACTAACTGTCCTCTCTTACACGCCCCCTATATAGGACAAATGTAGTAGTCTTTATATACTGAATGTAAGTCTTTATACTTAAATGTAGTAGTCTTTATACTATTGGACTGGATTCATTATAATAAATATTGAGTGTCAAGTTTTCATTTCTCAAGACATGTAGTATTTATTTGTAATTTTCTTGTTAATTATATACTGCAATGAATATTGTATCATGAAAGTTTTTATAATTAACATTCGAAGTCTTTATACTTTTGGTAGTCTTCATTTCTCAGGGAATGTACACATAATATTTTATTTGGCAATCTCTATTTTTACATGGAAGTCTTTATATTAAATGTTACAAGGCTTTATACTGTATCACGTAACTGTTTTGTCGCGTAGCGGGGGACGTGAGAGGGGAACAGGAAGTGGGGGATGATATATTAACTCTAAAATTAATTATATGAATTTTATTTTATTTAACAAATTTAAAATTATATTAATATTATCATGTTTTTATTATATTTTTATCGAATTTTTTAATTTTTTAATTTAAAGAAGCTTTTAATTTATACATTTTTCCAAAATATATATCCCCACTTATCATTTGCATTCTAAATTGCATGTATGTTCACATAGTACATACTCACTATTGCACACGTATTGAAATTTACATTTACAACATCGATAATCACTGCTATTATTGGGCTTTATTACCAACATGGGTCTGAAGCTACCACCTACCAGCATGTTTTTTTTTTCCTTCACATGAATTGAACGAGTTGGAGGGGATCTGAAGAGCTACAAGTTCCCCAAGCACAGCCACCCAGGAAAAAACAAACAAGTAGAGACGCGGATGGCAAAGCATTCAATGATTTAATAGGCTTGTGCTTGAAACGCATGAGCAAATTTTCATTCAAATAGCAAAGCACAGAAGAAGGATTCAGTGCCAGAGCAGTTCTTTTTCGTCCTCTAAAGCTTTTTATCTGTGTTCAGGGGTCTTTTATATATCGAGGTTTTCTCTTCATTACCCCAGCTCACATGTTCCCTTATTGTGGATCATGGAGTCAACAATTTTTTCAGAGTAAAATTATGTGTTCTTAAGCTTACTAAGGATTGACGATATTAATTAAAAAATAATTAAATCGACCTCAAACGACAAATTCGAACTATTGAAATCGATTTACCCGTGTGATGCATTTACATATAAAATAATTTATAATTATTTGAATTATTTGATATAAAGTTAAGTAGTCAATTAAAGGTTTATAAATTATTTTCGTGATTCAATTTTTGCTATTATTGACCGCTTGACCTTATTGTGTACTTGGTATCTTCTATGGTTTCACAGTTTGCAAAACAACATGCAATTTAACTTGCATTTTGTAAGAAAGTTTGTAGGTACGCAAGGCAAAGCATTTTGGAGCACTACAACTTGATGCTTGGGAGCATAGGATAGTTTATCTATTCTTATGTTTCAATTTTCAAGGGTATCAACTTTAGAATCTAGTCAAACAAGTCAAAATAGTGCAACATCATGTGTATCGATATATCGATTGCCCATATTGATATATCAATAAGTGAGAATTAGCCAAAATTGACTAAGTACAGAACATATTGAGAGAATCGTTGTCATGTTCATGAAGCTATCGATATATCATTTTGATATCGATATATCGATCTTTTATCGTTATATCGATTTACCTTACTTAGCTCTGCTTGAAATTGGCTAAGTAAGAGAGATTTGTTCGGGAGGACCGTCATCAGAGTTGAATCCCTATCTAAATCGATTTGGTATCGACTGGGATATTCATATATCGGTATGTGTAATCGATATATTGATTTGCTACTTGACATAATTACTATGTTATGTAAAGGCTATTTAAGGTGCTAAACTCTTTCTAGGTTTCTTAAGAAAATTACCTACACTCATTCTAGCATTCAAAGAGAGCTCAAATGACCTTCAGCCTTCCCTTTTGTCTATTCTCTATTTGACCAAATATCTTGAAATCCATTATGATTGTTTTGACTTGAGTAATTTGGTTCTAAGTGTTGAGATCTTAGAATTAAGGTGTTGAACTCTTTTCATATTTCCTAAGAAAACTACATACACTCATGTTTAACATTCAAAGAGAGCTCAAAGCACCTTTAGCATTCTCTATTGTCTAATTCTCTACTCGACCAAATATACTTGAAATTTTTGTGATTATTTTGACTTGAGCAGTTTGATTCTAAGTGCTGAGATCCTTTGGAGATATAGTGCGTGAATTAACCTCATTATGTTTAAGTAGGATCCAAGGTAGCCCATTGTGTTGTAAGAGCCATTGGGTTTCGAAGTTGTAAACACTCTTGTTTAGGGTATTTGGCTCTGTTGTGAAATCAAAGGGAACCGTGGCTATAGGCATATTCGAAATCCAAACCATGTTACATCTTGTGTCACATTAATCTCTCTTTCACTTGCTTTATTATATTTCTTGCAATTCGTGTGCTTGCTTGCTAGAATGAATGGTGATCAAATTGCTCTTTAGGTTGTGTTTCTTGTAATCTTCCGCTATTGTACTTTAGCCTTAGTATAATTTTCCAATAATTGGTATCAGAACTAAGGCTACATAGTATAATCGAATCTTGGTCAAATTGTGAAAATTATGGCACCACTGAAATTTATCAAAGAACCCCCTATATTTGATCTTAATTGCAAGACTTTTCTATTTTGGAAAAGATGTATGGTCAACCATTTGAATCATCTTGAATTGTGGGATATTGTTGTCAATGGATGGATTTTCAAGTATGAGAGTGACATTATGACCTTACTAGTGAATGTAGGGAAGAAAACCATAAGAATGATAATGCAGTTAACACCTTAAAATTTATTCATGAAAATATTGTCATATACTTTGGCAACTCTAAATTGCTAAGATATATGGGGTACCCTTATAATGCACTATGAAGGGTATAAAATCCAGAGAACCAAGCGTATGGGTCTAGATATCAAATTTGGAAATTTCACAAATTGTCGATCATGAAAATGTTGAAGAAATGTATGTTATACTAATTCAATTGCAGAATGAATATCTTGAGCTTGGTGACTTACTTTTCAATGAGAAGATTGTAGGTAGATTGATGAGAATCATGCTTAGGAGATCTAAATGGGAGGCAGTGGCGAGCTCTATGGAGACACTTCAAGGCACTGGTGTTCAATTCTCACCGAAGGAGGTCTATGCTCATATCAGGTCATTTGAGAAAAATCTCAAGCAATTGGGTGATTATCAACTCACCTCCCAACCCGTAGCCTTTTTGGCTCAAAACCACTTCAACTCAAGTCAACAAAAGGAGTCAATTGTGTTATTTTGAGTAAAGGATATGATACAGAAGCTCATTGGTAATAACAATTTCTACTTTTGATTTTAATCACCTAACAATCCAAAGTTTGGTGCAATTCAATTTGGAACACATAGTAAGCAATGCAAAGATAGTAAAAGGTAAGAGCAAAGAGACATGTGATGTAACGTATTTCGCCCCAAAAAATATATTAGGCCTACTTCACGAGAACCTCGAATCCTAAAACTGCTCTGAAACTGACACACTATAACCACAAGTATTTTACAAAAGGAGGAGCTTATCCAAAAGACTGCAAAACCTTACAATGAGCAACACCAAGCTTTCAAGGTAACTAAAAGCGCTACAAATGACAACAAGATCCAAAGCTAAAGATGATTCGCTTGACAACAAAACGCGGATCAACAAAAAATGCAGAAACAAAAGTTATCACAAATAGACAACTAGAAAATAGTTATCCTAAACTCTCTCTTAGGTTTGGATGCTTGTAGGAGAAGGCTTTTGTGCTCTTTCTGGTGCTCTTTGTTTGCTTGAAAACTTGGGATTGTTTTGTTAATCTCCTAGGAGGCTAGGACATAGGTACCAAGTTTTTATAGGCATAACACTTCTTGGATCTTGAAATCTTGAATCAGGGCTGCTTTCGTTACAGAAAATCATTAACCCATTATATAACCCGTTGTGATGGGTTGACACCTTTCCAGTTTTTCCCTTGTCTGCTTCTCTGACTGACTTTTGGACCCTTCTCCTTCAGGAACCCTTTGTGATGGGTGGAACCCGTAGTGACGGGTGAGAACCAGTTATGACGGGTTGAGCATGCGTTACTATAACACAAAGCTCGAAATTTTCTTCTTCAGCACATTTGACTTTTGGGTCCTTCTTTCAGGAACCCGTTGTAATGCCTTGGAAATTCGTTGCGACGGGTTACAACTTGTTATGATGGATTTGGCTTGTGTTATGCTAAAGGAAGGCTCAGTGAGCCTTTATATTGCTTGTCTTTTGTATCATTGTGCTCATCTTGACTTGTGTAGGATTTCATGATGCGAATCGGATAAAAATTAAAAAAAATATATCCGATAACATCTAAGATCTTTTCATTATTGCTAATTTTAGTTCATTTGTTTGCATCACAAATCACAATCATATGTGTTCCTACAAGAGAGATTGTGATACCATACATATGGTCTTTAACGTAGCTCTATTCCTCTTCTGTTGACCTTGAATCCGAATCAAGAACGGCGTCGAGTTCGTGCTAGCGTCCTCTTCGTCCGCTCCTAGCTTTATCGCCCGTTACGTAATCGATTGCTTAATCGATAAATATTTAGCAAATCTTTAGAGGAAGAGAAAAACTTAGTTGAAGTTGTAATCTCATAATCTCTGGCTAAATATGATATTTATAGGCTCTAAACATCATATCAAAACTCTTCAAATTCCTTTAGAAATTAAGGCACTAATGAAATTTAAACCGACACATTAACTGCTGACCTTTGAGCACTAAAACTACCATAACTTTCTCTGGAGAACTCCAAACGACCTCAAATCTTTATCATTGGATTCTACACTTCAAGGGCTTCAATTTGCATCGGTCATTTGTCCAAATTGGTTATCGTTTGACCTTTCAAATTCCTGTTTAAAGGAGCCTTAAAATCTGACCCGAATTTGAGACCATAATTATGAATCTCTTCTCTTTCTCTTTATTTGTTAAATAAATTATATTGGGCTTTAAATAAATTTATATCTCATAATAATATTCTCATATTATTATAATAATGAAACTTATATTATACTCATAATATACACTTTCAATAAAATTTATTTTCCCACTAGAAAATCACATCACGTGACATAATATTTTTAATAATTTCAATATGTACCTTTATTTCATACAACATGAAATATCGTACATAAAAATATATTAAAATATTTATTCTTGTTTCCTATTCAGTTGGTGTGACCTATGTTGAGGATCTATGTTATGTTGGCAATGGGATAAAATATTTAATTCCATAAATTGTAAGCGGTATTCTAGCTATACATTACAATTACCCAAATAACACAGATGTTTAGTAAATCTTTACAAAACACGATCCTTCTAGTAATGTTATCATTAACATTACTTGTGTCTATTCCTTGCCTTATGATATTATAATTATTATACAAAGTAGAATTGTGTCATCTTTGTATTATAATTGTTTCTTGGTCTCGATTGAGTAAATTATAAAATTATAATTGTACTTCAGTTATATTGGATCCATTTATAATTCTACTTTACCAAGGGGCCCACAAAATATCATTCTCATTATAATGAGTAGCAATGATGTTCTTGACATATACCCTTTTCCCGCACAAGTTATATATAAAGGACTATTACGTTTATCACTACTTGTTGTAAGTAGCTTTTAATAATAATCACGTTATACATCCCTCATGTGAAAAATATACATGTCTCAATCTTAGAATCAAAGACACGATAAAAACATCAGTGACACAAACGCAATCCATATAATGCTTTTATCTATTAGGTATGTTTAATATATGAAACATTTCATATATTCGTGTTATTAAATGATAATCTTTTATCAACGTTTGCAGAACTACAACGTACTTTTAATCAACACGACAGTCTTATATGGCATATTAGTGTTCCTGCTAATATTCAAGACATGTAAACGTTTTAGAGTTGTATATTCATTATATTTAGAGTTCTGCGGTTCAAGACCAAGTGCATCTTCTTGAACACATCTAAATACGAATATAGAATTCATGGAACAAGATGTGAATAACATCCAATTCATAAATATAACATAAAAGTAATCAACAAAAGATAACTTTTAGAACACAAATCTAACAACTTGTACATGATATTAGAGGCCTTTGCCTTCATCAATTGTAACTATTTTAACCCGCATCTCAACAAAACTCAATTGTGCAAGGTTGGTACTGATTTATTTTGCAAATTATCAAACCAAGAAGAGTTTAAGTTAACAAAGTGGAAGGCCTCACACAAAAGATAACTATTGAAGCATCCAAAGACGAGTACTTTCTTTTCAAGCTCATCCAAGGGAGTCTCAACATTGAGAAGAAAGTGAATTGTGAGCGTCAAGCCGAAAATAAGAGAGTTGTATGCTTTGGATGCAATAAGGAAGATCATTATCTTATCTCTTTTTGTACTTTCTTTCCTTCTTTGAGGAACCAAAGTGTAGGTCAAGGATTTTATTTTCATGTATTTGCAAAGAGCACAAATTTAAAATTATTTAAGCTATAATTTGCAATATATCAAGATCATGTGTTATAAATTGAACCTATTAATAAGATGGTTAGAAAACAATTTTACCTCTTCTTGAAATAAATTTGTGGATTTCAAGTCTAATCAAACAAATCCATTCTTCAAATCTCTTCTTAAAATAAATTTGTGGATTTCTCAACACATGATCCTACTATCTAAATAAGCAAGAGAAAAAAGAGATAACAGCCAAAATTCATGCAAAATGAAAGAAGACGGAAAAGAGGTTATGGTGGCTAGGGTTTTGATATTATCTCTCATCCAATTTGGCCTCCTTTATATAAACAAAACTAGGACAAATATGTTACATATAAACATCAAAATGGGCCTCTCATCCAAAAGCATTCTTTAATTGGTCCAATTGTTATATAAATCTATTGTACATCTAATTAATATAATTCCACAATTATATTAATCATGTTGAGTTGAAATAAATTATATTTATCATATAATATTTTTTTATTAGACATTAGTTTTAGTTTCATATGATCGCTTGAAGTAATTAATCATTCAACGAACTAAAATAATTTTACTATGATTAAGAGCTTGTTTAGCAATATTCTGGAGGATTTATGTTATGTTGGCCATAGAACTAATCTGACATGCTTAATTCTAATAAACACAAGCTGTATCTAGCAACACATTGTGACTCCCAATTGACATAAATAAATACTATACAAATATAGCATTTCAATCATGTATAGAAAATATTATTTCTATTGTTTAATTCTTAGGTCTCATGATATACTTAATCCATGATAAGAACATGCCATTCTTGTAGATTATATGTTTCTTGATCTAGAGTAGATTATATAAAAAATGTTTGCCTACAAACAATCTAACTTCATCAAGGGGCCCAGATGATATCATCACTCGACAAATAAATTGTGAGGGACATACTGTTGGCTTGAACTCATATTGGGTTCGAAAATTTGCAAAAAATGATCAATACTAACCTTTGCAAAAGTTAAGTTTTGTCGAAGTGCAACATGTACATTTGATCGTGACAAAGGTCATATACATCATGTACAAGTCAAGAGAAGCAATATGGTGCAAAGAGCAAGCAAAACAGATTTTGACAGGGCTAGCCATGTGTTACTGTAATGCATGAAGAATCCATCACAACAAGTTGAAATCTGTCATAATGGATGGATAAGGCGTCACAATGGGTTCTTGACAAGGGTTACAAAAGATAGGAGATTTGCAGCTGGAAAAATCGACGAAGTAAGAAAAGTCTGAGCCATGCATTACTGGAATGCATCCCAGCCTCATCACAACGGGTTCTCCTTCCATTATAACGAATTTCTGAAGGAGAGGGCCCATAAGTCAGCTGCAGAGAAGATCAAGGGCAAATATGGTATATGCCCAACCCATCATAATGGGTCTTGTAATGGATTGAAACAATCTTGTAAGGGATTGAAAAAATCCTATAACGGAAGGTGCTTTGAGTCAAGATTTCAAGATCGAAGAAGTGTTATACATATATAAACTTAGTACCTACATTCCAGAAGACTGACTAAGAAATCCCCAAAATTTACTAGAACTCAAAGAGCAGCAGCAAGAGCACAAAAGTCTTCTCCTACAAGCATACAAACCATAGAGTTTAGGATAACCATTGTCGATCATCTAATTGTCTATTCGAGCTAGTTTGTTCTACTTGTTTGTTTGGTTTGTGTTGTGTTGTTAAGTGGATCATTTCTTCCTTCGGGTTGTGTTGTCAATAGAGGCCTTTTTGTTATACCTTGCAAGCTTGGTGTTGCTCATTGCACGGGTCTTGGAGCCTTTTGGATATGCTTCCTTTTTGTAAAATACTTATGGTTATAGTGTTTCAGTCCCGATGAGTTTGATCCGAGGGTCTCGTGAATGTAGGCATTGTTTTGTAGGACAAACCATATTATATCTCGTGTTATTTGCTCTCTTGCTCTTACTTTTGTTATCTTTATGAACCAATTGGATTGCACCAGAACTTGTGAAATTGCTAGGTGATTAAGTTCTTGGTCAATCTTGAATACGCTTCTGCACTTAATTGGCACACTAGGCTGCACTCATTACCAAAATAACAATTAGTATTAGAGCACAAATGTTCATACCTAGCAAACTAGACCAAATTTTGATCATTCTTGACCTCATCTCGTGGAATGACACCCCTTGAAATTTGTGAAAAAACCACTAGTTTTTACGATAGGATGTAAGAATTTTTTTCTATTGAAAAACATGTATGGTTAATAACCTCAATTGACTTGAGAGCTATGGGATATTGTTGTGGAGGATTGGACTCCTAAGTACGAAACCGATGGTATCACTTTAAAGAAAGAGTCTAAAGACCTCAAATTGTCAAATGATAATGCTAAAAACACAATCCTTAACTTAATTCAAGAAATTATTGACTTTCCTCTTGTTAATTCCTCAAGTTCTATGGATATGTGATATGTCTTGATACTACGGTATGAGTGTAATAAACACATAAAACAGACTCGTAAAGTAGAATTAGCCACTAAGCTTAACAAGAAATTTGAGGATAATGTATCTTTTGAAAACTTATACTTTAGACTTTTCTCCTTAGAAAATAAATTTGTTGAAGTAGGTGCTAATATATTGTAGCTAAGATACTTAGGATGATATCAAAAAGATCGGAATGAGACTTGATTGTTAGCTCCACTGAAACGATACAAGCTAAAGGCTTGGTATTTCATCCCGAGAAAGTGTATGCACAACTTTGCTCATATGAGAAGAACCACAAAGAAGAAAGAAGCTCTACCATATCCAAGAATTTGACAATACTCGCACCATCTTCCTACAATCCCACCTATAAATTCGAGTCAAGCAAAGATGTTTATCAAAAGCTCTATCAAGTACTTTCTAAGGATAATGAGCTACTCGCCAAGCTTATCAAAGGAAGCATAAGATTTGATAGAAAAGTGAATGAGGAGAGAATATGACAAGACAAGAATATGGAAGGTCTCACATGCAACAAGGAGGGACATTGCATTCAAAAAAGTTATGCAATCTTTCCTTCGAAGAGAAGAGATGGACAAGAAGGTCGATTCAAGAGATCTAACAAGAAAATCATGCAAGTCACAAGGATTAGTGAATCCGTTGAGAGTGAAGAAGAAGAAGAAGAAGAAGAAGTAGAAGAAGAAGAAAAAAAAAAGAAGAAGTTGATCTAGGAG
Source organism: Eleocharis quinqueflora (assembly GCA_964058865.1). Taxonomy (NCBI): domain Eukaryota; kingdom Viridiplantae; phylum Streptophyta; class Magnoliopsida; order Poales; family Cyperaceae; genus Eleocharis; species Eleocharis quinqueflora. The sequence goes on from CAXKVX010001434.1 coordinate 13,733, forward strand.
GAGAAGTAGAAAGCAAACTAGTCACGGGTCTTGTGACGAGTCTAGTGGTTTGGAAAAAGATAAGGAGTCATTTAATGTGACAAAGTTTAAAGAATTACTTGATGAGTCCAAAAATTCTTTGGATGTTAAAGATGCTATAATCAATGATCTTAAGTCTAAAATTAAATTACTAGAAACTAGGATTAATTATCTTGAGATAAAAATCAACTTGGACAAAGAAAATAGGCGAAGGGAGTATCGAGTTGGAGATTTGGTTCTATTGTTCAATTCTCGATTCCGCTTGTTTCCGGGTAAACTCAAATCCAAATGGGGCGGTATGTTTCAGGTGCAATGAGTTTTTCCTCATGGGATTGTAGAAATTTGGAGCGAGCGAACCGGTGCCTTCAAGGTAAACGGGGAAAGGCTGAAGGTGTACACGCAAGGCGAGCCGGAAGGGGAAAGTGAGACAATCTTTTTAGTTGATGCCAACAATGAGCAATATGAGAAGATGGACATAGTCGAGCTCACAATGTTAAATCGTACGCTTCTTGGGAGGGAACCCAAGTTCGTTTATTTACTTGCATTTCTTTTATTCTTCTTCTCCTTATATTTTCTTGAAAAAACACAAACACAAATAGAGTACTTAGGTTAGATTTCTCATTTTTGTAAATATTTTCTTGTGCATATTTTCTTTTCTCATTTTTAGGGTCAAGAGGAAGAAAGCGAGAGGCAAAAGGAAGTTCTTAAACTCAATGATTTAATTTTCTAAAAATTCTCCCTGAAATTCCAAGCAAATCAGTGCAATTTCAATATCTTGGCGGATCGCAAGAATGCCTTCCGCGTCGCAAGAAATCAGTAAAGCAGCCCCCAAATTTTTTTGTACTCAGAAAATTTTCAAATTCTCCAAGTACCAATTTCTTGCATTTGCAAGAATTTTCTTGCGGGCCTCAAGAAAATGCATCTTGAAGTCAGAGAGTTTTCACCCAAATCTTTGCAGGTCACAAGGATGTCCTGTGGGACGCAAAGATCTAAAAAGAATCAGAAAATTCAAAAATCTCTGACAAGGGTTAAAATTTGCAAATTTGCACATTCTTGTGTGCACAAGAAAATTTTCTTGCGGGTCGCACGAAGTTACTTAGGCCCAAAATTTCTCAAATGTATTAACTATTCTGTGACTTTTCTCTTTCTATAGGACTTTGCGATCGCAAGAATATTGCAGTCAACTCACAGGAAAGTTGGACAGTATTCTTGCGGTTGCAAGGATTTTCTTGTAGGCTGCAAGAAAATGCTTCGAAACCTAGAAACCTTAAAGAGGAAATCTTCGCGGCCCGTGAGAATTTCTTGCGACCACAAAGAGATTAGAACTGAGGAAATAAAGACGGCTCATTCTCTTTTCTTCTTCTTCCTTCTCTATCTGAACCCTAGCCCTCTTCTGCCTTCTCCTTTCTCCATTCTACTTTACTTCTCATATCCTCCTCCACTTCACATTCCCTTGCCTCGGCACCCAAACTCTGATTGGACATCGCCTTTGTCCTATACCCATATCCACCCTCAAAATCTCTTCTTCTCCCCTCTTTATCTCCATCGCACCACAACCCCAAAAACCAACCCATTTCGACCCGCTTCGCCTCCTCGCTGCTTCACTTTACCTCCGACATCTCCTCTCACCCCTCTACATGTAGGTTCCCTCGTCTTCTCAAATCGAACACTTCGATTGTTTTGACCTGTCTCGACCTCTCGTGCCGACTTTCTTCAAATTGGTGATAAAATTTTCATTCTTCGGATTACGATTGTATTGTTCCACCCTTTTGCTTTTCAATTCAACTTTTATTCTCAAAAAATCGATATAAGCCAAATTTGAATTGAATTGCGATTTTGGTACGGTACCAACTCAAGTAGTATTTTTTGTGTCTTGCTACCTCAACTTATCTAGACTATATCAACATGCCACCGAAAAAGAGAAAAATTACCCACCAAACTGATCAAACCAACCCAACTGTACTGATTGTCGGTAGTGGCAGTGTCATCGTAGGTTCGCAACCTCAAGAGCACCAACCTATAGATCTGAGCCACCTTGCCAATGTACCCGTTAAGGATTGGCCCGAAAACTCGAAACATGATTTCGGTCTAAAACTAAACAAAATGGCCAAAAAGAGGTCTCATGCCCTAAAGACCCAAAAGATTGCTTCCTCCAAGTATGTTTGTCCCCCAATCCTCGAAACTTTGGGTATTTTTGAGGGGGATTGTTCCCTAGTCGAACGTATCAGGATTTGATCTCGAACAAATTCCCAACTTACTGGACTTTGACTTACGAATTCATGTCCACATTCGAGCATGATGAGTTTACTTCTTATTCTTTTCAACTTGACGGGGCGATGTTCACCATCTCCGACAACGATCTCAAAATGATGCTCGGATTTCTAGTTCAGGGAGATGGCGTCAAGTTCGACTGGAGCCTATCTTGGTCCGATGCCACACGACACAACAGTTCACTTTGAGGACCGGATCATTGGTCCAAATCGTGAGGCAAACAACTACCAGAGTTTCATCATCAATCATCCGGTAACACGGTATCTCCAGCGGGCTATGGCATACACGATCTTCGGGAGGGGTGAGACCGCTTCTGTTTTCAACAAGAGGGACACTTACTTCCTCTTTAAGATGTTGTATGCACACAAGGAGGGATGCGCTCAACCAGACGTCGGGGCGCACATGGCACAATAGCCTTCTCCTCAAGTTTTCAAGCATACAATTGAGCGCCAAAAAGAACACAATAGCCCTCTCCTTTAGCATGTTCACCTAGAGAGTGATAGGATAGCCAAATTGTCTAATTGTCGATCCGAGAACACTTTGTTGTTGTTTTAGTTTTATGAACTACATTGTGTAATCAAGTAGTTCATCCTCGTCCTTGATTGTGTTGTCAATCGGATACGTTTACCTTGTAGAGTGGTTAGCCCGCATAGGTTTAGGAACCTAAGATTGGTTGTCTTGTTGAGAAGAAACCAAAGATATGTTCCGCAATTGTAAGAACACTTGTGATCTAGTGGAATCGATCTCGGAAGAAATTTTTGGTATCGGGGTCCCGTGGACGTAGGCCTAGTTTGTTTGTAGGTCGAACCACGTTACATAGCGTGTTCTTGGGTTCTCTTGCTATCTTTTGCTCTTTACTCTCTCATTTTACTATTGCACTTTATTGATTAATTTGCTTAATCGTTATTTGTACTTGCTTGATTGTGATTTAGATAGGTGATTAAGGTCCAAAAGTTTAAAATTGTAATTGTTAAAATGCTTATGCACTAGCACTTGACCTTAGGATCCCGATCTAAGAATTGGTATCAGAGCACAAAGGTTCATACCTAGCTAATTTGACCAACATGAGTTTAAATGCTAGTATGGTTGAACCCCAAAGCTTATGCGAAATGGTAATTTCCAATGTTGGAAAAAGGCAATGCAAGAATAATTATGTGGAAATGATCTTTTATACACTATTGATAAAGAAATCTTTTATGCCACTAAAGATTCACCATCTAAGACATTAGACAATAGTTATGCTTCTTACCTCATATTGAATTTTGTAGAAGAGTCAATTGGTGAAATTCTTATTGATTCTAACCTTACATTTGAAATGTGGCATATACTTGATAATGCATTTGGTAATGATACTATTTCTAACAACAATGATCTAAGTGTAGTGGTTCATAAAGATGAAGCTACAACCATCATGGAGAAAGGGAAGTATCTCATTGCATGAGAGAAAGATTTGGAAGGCAAAGCAAAAGAGGATTTGGATGATGAAGTAACTCAAGTCTTCACTAAAGTCAATGAGGAATAATTCGAAGAAAGGGGAACCATATCTATGTCATCATCTTACAAGCAAGAAGATGTATATCTGAACTTAAGTAGTTTATGATGAATAGAAAATTCTTTTATGATGATCAAACTACCTATAGTGTATAGAGTTAAGAGTTAAGTATGATAATGCAAGAATAAGTTTGGATAAGACGGATGAATAAATCAATGTGCTTTTAAAAAGAATTTGTGATTTGAAGTCAAAATTGAATCATCTCGAGTCTAAATGTAAGGAAACAAACGTATCAAAAATTGAATCTTCAAATGTCAAAATTTGTGTGCCAATTATAATAAACCAAAAGCAAAACCAATCCAATCCAAGGAATCATCATCATGCTTTTAGATATGACAAAAGGTTCTCCTCCAACAAATGCTTTAAATATAGAAACAATGCTAACTTGGGCACTAGTACATTACTTAAGAATGTTAAACCTATAAACAAGCTTATGTCAATTCAAAAGTTTTATCGCAACAAACCCAAAGTTAACACCTCTAGAGGGCTTTATTACAAGAAATCTAGGTTAAAAGCAATTAAAAGGCATTACCACAAAAAAATTTGTTTTGAATACAAAGATAAGACTCCCTATTTTTGCACAAAAATAATACCTTGGATATCAAAAGATTCATGTCTTGTTTTAATTATTGTAACCCCATGTGCCTTTGAATGTCCTTCGAAAAGAAACAAACATAAAAAGCTTTATGTTTGGGTTCCTAAATCTCTCAATTAAACTTGTTTAACCTTGAGTATTTCAATAAGTTGACCCTAAAATGGATTTTCAAAAAACACATAGGTATGTTGGGCTCATCATTTAAGGGAAATTCTTTAATTATAGATAGTGGTTGCTCACACCACATGTCAGGCAATAAATTTTTGTTTAAAAATCTTAAGCCCTTTGATGAAGGTCAAGTCATCTTTGGAAGTAATGAACATTAGTGTAAGATCATTGGAATTAGTTCTATTGATAATGTGCATGTGACTATTGATAATGTCTATCTAGTTGATGTTGTAGGTACAATAAATTCACATGATGATGGAAACTCTACACAAGAAGGTGCAAGAGTCTAGGAATTTGCGCATGGAAGAGTTATACACAATGAAGAAGGTGTTGAAGAACTTCATGGTGATAGAGTTAAGGGGGAGTCAAATGCATTGAATGAAGAAATCTCAAGAGAGTTGGAACATAATGATGAAGAATTAAACTTGCTAAGTGAGGAGATTCAAAGGGATGATGTCTCACCAACTCAACCGGAGGTTAATTCTCATCCTTTAGACAATATTATAGGTGACACAAGAATTGGTGTCACAACTTGTTCTAGATTAAGATGAATGATATCTCATTGTGCTTTTGTGTCACAAACTTGAACCCACACATTTTAAAGAAGTAAATCAAGATCCTAATTGGATTCTTGTCATGCAAGAAGTACTTATCCAATTTGAAAGAAACAAAGTATGGACCTTAGTACCAACACCATCAAACTGGTCCATTATCGGCACAAAATGGATTTATAGAAACAAAAATGATGAGTTTGATAATATTATTAGAAACAAGGCACAAGAGGGTATTGATTATGATGAGACATTTGCATCTGTGGCACATTTAGAGTCGATAAGAATGCTTCTTGCTTATGCTTCTCATATGAATTTTGCGTTATATCAAATGAATGTTAAAAGTGTATTTTTAAATGTTTTTATTAATGAAGAATGTTATGTTTCCCAACCAAAAGGTTTTGAACACCCCACTCTCACTAACCATGTCTACAAACTTCATAAAGTTTTGTATGGTCTAAAATAAGCGCCGAGAGCATGATATGATAAGTTGAGTACATTTTTATTGATAATGATTTTAAAATAGACTTAAAAGACGCAACTCTTTTTACAAATGATATTCTCTTTGTACAGATGATATTCTCTTTGGGAATTCGAAATGTCCATGATGGAAGATCTCAACTTTTTCCTTAGATTAGAAATCAAGCAAAATAATGAAGGGTTTTTTATAAACCAATCGAAATTTTCCAAGGAGCTCATCAAGAGATTTGATTTGAGGTTTGTAAGGCAATGAAAACACCCATGGCAACTAACAGACGCCTTGGAATTGATGAAAGTGAGAAATCGGTCGATATCTCACAATATAGAGCGATTATTGGAAGTTTTCTCTATCTTACCGTAAGCCGATCAGATATTATGTTTGACGAGTGTCTATGCACAAGGTGTCAAGCTTGCCCAAGGGAATGTCACATGATTGCCTTCAAAAGAATCTTGCGCTATGTTAAATGTACACTTAACTTTGGTATATGATGTGGGCGAACCACTATGTTAGATCTAATTAGATATACCGGGTCGATTTTGTCAGTGATCGTATAGATAAGATAGTACTAGTGGAACATGTTAATTCTTAGGTGAGTCTTTAGTATCTTGGTTAAGCAAAAAATAAACATCGGTTGCTCTTTCTATGGCCGAAGCAGGGTGCCGTGGGTGGTTGTTGTACCCAAATTTAGTGGATGGTCCAAACTCTTAAGGACTTTGACTTACATTTTACCATGGTATCCATAAAGTGTGATAATACAACACCATAATGATGTCCAAAAATTCAACATCCCATTCAAGAACTAAGCACATAGATATTAGGCATTAATTTCTCGAAGACCATGTAGAAAAAGAGAATATAGAACTTGTGTACATTAACACTAAGAATCAAATTATGGATATCTTTATAAAGCCTCTTGTTACGAATCAACACATTGGATTGAGATTCAAATTAGGGATGATTGAAATTGCAAATTGACTTGATACTTGTACCTTGATTATATAATGTATATCATTTAGGAGAAGCTTGTTTATCTTGACTTGATTTTAAATACATACTAGAATTTAGGAGTAATTGAATTGAATTGAGCATTTTGCCATACTTTGCAAAAATGGGGAGAATTGTGGTGTTGTGCATGAGAATTATATACACACATAGGATTTTGCAAATTGTCAAAAGGGAAGTTTGTTAGATTAAACTCTTCTTTTTTGACAATTTGCAAAAAAAATAGTACTAACTTTGCACAATTGAGTTTTGGTGAGTTGCAGGTTTATACAGATACACTAAAAAAGTTTAATTCTTACAAGGAAAAGAATTAATTTATGTTTAATTCACAAAACTTCAAAACTAATCGAACTAAAAAAGTTCAAGAAACCCAATGAACAAAGTTTAATTCTTAAAAAAAAATTGGAAGATAGAGATTTAAAAAAAGAAATTGAACTAAATTTTTTGTTTGATCTTTTGTGTTTGTATATTGAGAGATTGAGAGATGAAGAAAAAATATATAAGAGATGAAGAGTGATATGTACAAGGGAGATGAATTAAATAAAGAGAAAGAGAGAGATGAATCCGTGATATTTTTCTGAGTGTTTTTTTAGCGTTGGATCGATTAGAATGAACGCTGCAGATTAGAACTAATATTAGCAATTCGTGGAACACATTTATAGCGGACCCATCAAGAGGCCGCTATTAAAGGTCAACCTTTAATAGTGGGCTCTCAAAAGGTCCTCAATTAAAGTATGTAAGAAATCTAGTTTTAAAAAAATAAATTTTTATAGCGAATTTGCTATAAGGTCCGGTTTAAAAACTTTTTAAACTGAAGTTCCATTAATTGTATCTGCTATTAAAAAGGAGCTGTTAAAGTCTCTTTCTGTCATAGTGAAGATTTTATCAGAATTCTGAATATGTCATTAACCTCTTTTAACATCTGATGTTTTAAACAACATGTATAAAATAGTGGATATTAAAAATCATTTATGCAGTAGGGTAAAAGTACCTTACTACAACATATCAGCATGTACCTTACGTTTTTAGATAATAACGCATATTAATAATCTGCAAAAGTATATATATTTAAACTCTAAACTCTAAACTCTAAACCCAAATCTATAACTATAAATAATCTGCAAAATTTTCATATTAATTTGAACATTCGTTTAATTCTTTTATTTGGTTCAAAAGACGCTGAAAAGAAATGATTTATGAACATGTCGGGAACTACTCATTAATCGTTTTACTTGCTCTTTACTATACTTTTTTATAAGATCACAAAATTATATTTGTTGTTAAAATAATTAAAATTTTTGCCCCACATCAATACTATATATAAAGCTTGCTTCTTGTCGGCATGTCCAATTTTTCTGACACTCCGACATTTCATATTGTTATTTAATTTGTATTGTATGTGTGTCCAGGTTATTGGATACGCGACACGTCCTTAATGAGACATGCCATTTATTTTACGTCATTAATTCAGTATAAATCATTAATAATATTAATTTTACGCCATTAATGTTCATGTCTTCCTCATTTCATATAAATCATCATACTTTCAAAAGAACTTAAAAAAAATGTATGATATTTATTATTATATAATTATAATTTCAGTGAAACAATGTTATTAAACAAAAAGAATGAAGTTAGTATAATTGCATTATTTATTTTTCTAATACAAAAGATTCCGTCTTCAAAAAAGTGACGGTACGTCACGATGCAATTTATGGTTCCCATTAAAATATTGTCCAACCAGTAAAATTGTTGACTTTTCAAAAACTCATGCAAACAGTATCTAGTATAGTATGTTGCCCTATGGAGGAGGTTGTAGCTTTGGAATCAAATTAATTCCTTATAGTGAAGATGTTTTTGGTGCTAAAAAACAAAGGAAATGATTTTTTAATTCAAGATTAAATAGATTCAATGTTATGATTTCATTAATTTTTCAGATTTTAGGTGGCATAGATATTATTAAAATGGACGAAAATTATCATACAAAATTTTGTTATGGATCTTTGAAGATTTCTAAGGAATTTTAGCAATGCTTTGGAATTATGCATGGTTCCTTTGTTAATTTGTCTTTTGTTTATAAAAACTCAATTCTTCTCATTACAACAATATTAGAATTACTAAAATTTTTGAAATAATATCCTAATGACATAAAATAATCTAATAAAATTCGTACAATGTATTTCTCTTTTTCGCATTCACTGCTACAGATTTGAGATTTCATAGCGAGTAAATAGACCCTTTGATATCGGGTGGGGCTATTAAAATTTGAAGCAGTCGCTATTAAAAGGGAGGTTTTTTATATCGAGTTTTACAAAGGATCAACTATAAAAACACAATTCAATAGCAGGTCTTAAAGAGGACCAGCTATAAAAGACACTCTCTTATAGCGAACATTATCAAAGACCCGTTATTAAAAGTATATTTTATAGCGGCCTTTACAATACACTCGAAATTAAAAAGTTCTCAAAAAATAAAAATAAAATCAGATGACAGCTACAGCCTCGAGACTCGAATTTCTGACGAGTCAACCTTTATTAATTTGCCTCGAGACCTAGCTCTACACATTTTCAATTTTATCCTTGAAACTCCATTAATTAATTTCGTCCTCCTTTCAGCCTCTTCTATTTTCTGTAATATAGGAGAAGAAACTACTCTCAAGTAAGTATAGCAAAAAAAATATAGTAAAATAAAATGTTGTTAGATTGAGGTTGATATCTAAATAACTATTCATATTTGTATATCTAAATAGTCTCAAAAAAATAAACAATTACT